>PPHD01012768.1:2384-17799 GCA_002909625.1 Bambusicola thoracicus | reverse complement strand
AAAAAAAAAAAAAAAAAAAAAGAAAGAAAACAAAAGTGGATTGATATTCACTACAAACAAACAGGAAGAGTCAATTTGGTATCCTGTGGTGCTTAGCAGGAGTAATACTTGACATTTTAATTAAATAGCTTGCGTATTTCCATAAAAATTGAACTTATTTGTAGTCAAAGTATGGATTTATGTCTCCTGAATACTATGGTGAATCATCTCTCACGGTGATGATGGCTAAATGGGAAGATAGAAAGAGAAATCAATGAATAAATAACATTAATTTTCAGTGACAGCAATTTTTTTTTTTCTTCAGAATTTCACAAGTCATGATAATGACAGCAATGTCAATATGTCCCCATCTGCAGTTTTGGATGATTTGGCCAAATACAGCCATTATACTCTATGGTTAACTGCAAGTACAGCTGTTGGAGATGGAAACAAAACCAGTGAAATAATAGATGTGTATACAGATCAGGATAGTAAGTGAATAACTTTTTAATATTAAAGTGTATATCAGTGCTTCTATTTATTCAACATTCACTCATTTTAAAATGATTTTACCTTTAAGATGGAAAAGTTAAAATAAAAACAATCCAGTAAATCATATTTTTAAATTTTCCTTTGCCTGGAAGACATTTTGACTTGAGTCTTTGCTTTGTAATACAGTGGATGTTGTTCAGAAGCTCCTTTTTTGGATGCAATCAATAAAAAAATTATCTTAACCCATCATTAAGGCTCTTTAATTAGTCTAATGTAGCAGAGATGGTTATACATATATGCTATGAAAATATTTTGCTTTTGATAGTAAAAAATAAATAATTTTTAAAAGTTTTACAAAGTATTTAGTGTTTTGCAAATGGGACCACACTTCAGGCATGTATGTCTGTTTTGGTTTTGGGTTGTTTATTGCTGTAATCCACACATTTATTTTTTATTTTTCTCTCCCAGTCCCAGATGGTCCTGTTGAAAATCTGGTCTATCAAAACATTTCCTCATCTTCTGTAAATGTAAGCTGGCTTCCGCCATCCCAGCCAAATGGTTTAGTCTTCTTTCATGTTTCTCTAAGTTTATTACAGCTGGGAACCAATAAGATACTGTCTTTTCTTACTTACAACACAAGCATCATTTTTGACAGTCTGGAGAAATACACTGATTACATTCTGAAAATCACACCAGCTACTGATAAAGGATCTTCTGAACTGCATGCTCTAAGTCTGCATATCAGAACTGATGAAGATGGTAAGTTGAAGAATAGTTTTCATTCATTCCTAAAGAAATTTGGAAAATAAATAGTTTTTGAAAAGAAAAACAAAGTTTATCTTTCTCATTTTATTTAAAACTTCATTTTCTGCAAAATGACTACCAACTGCTACACATTTCTCTGTTGAGGCCATGAAATTGTATTTTACTCAGAACAAAACTTTAACGAAAACTGAACTGGCTAATCTAGCTAAAACATGTTTTTCATTATAACTCACATTTTTTTCCTTTTTTTATCCTTTTTTATTCTCTTTCTTATTTCTTTTTTTAGTCCCAGAAACAGCACCTATAATCAAAACATTTTCAAATATCTCAACTACCTCAGTTATGCTTTCATGGGATCCTCCTGTTAAGCCAAGTGGTATTATAATAAGTTATGACTTAAATTTGTTTGGGTCAGAAAAGAATATTTCACTCTCTACCACCAACAATTTTATCATCTTGGAAGACCTTGTACCATCCACATTATACAGTATATACACAGCTGCAAGAACAATAAAAGGATCTGGTCCATCTTCTGTGCTTCATTTCTACACGGATGAGTCAGGTAAGCAAATGCGATTGTAACCAACTTTGAAATTTTGACTGTATGTTATTACATCTGACTTAAATATGACATCCCACATGGAAAGAGTTGAGATGAAGGATTAATCTTCCAATGTCTTGTGTGAAGAGCTCTCAGAGGAAAGAAACACTACAAGAGGAATCTTTTCTGAGTTCTCCTTCCACCACAGTGTGCCAGAGGAGGTCATATTCTGCATAGGATACAAAAGTAACTTCATGGAGGAACATCTTTTGCTTCCAGAATATATTACAGTTGGACAAGAGTCAAGGAACTTGAAGAAAGCAACTTCATCTCTCCTTTGTACATAACTGAAAAATTATAAAGCATGGAAATATTTCTGACTTTCTTTCAGGTCTCCTTTACATGGACCTCCTCTCACCTTTCTGGTAAATTATGCTATCTTGTAGATATATTTATAAGCTGTAGGAAGACAAATATATTTTATTCCAAGAATAAATGCCGTGACTTTTGTTAAATGTCTCACTTCTTAGAATCAGCCCATTTAGTATGGTAATTAAAAAAAAAAAAAAGTGATAAATAAGTATTTTTTTAGATATCTGAGAAGTTCCCTTGTTGACTAAACATATTCCTGGTTAATGAATTTGTTTCAGGCCAAAAAGAAATAAAAGTAAATAAATAGGAATGACGAGCCGATCTGTTGAGTTCAAATACAAATGGTAACAAATATGTTTTGCTGTTTCTCTGAAGTGTTTGGTTTTGCCTGGAATATTTGTATTTTGGATCTAAAGAGCATTTCTCTTTTGCAGTGCCATTAGCTCCACCCCAGAATTTGACCATTACCAACTACACTGCAGATTCTGTGTGGCTAAAATGGGACCCAAGTCCTCAGCCAAATGGTGTTATTACAAGATATAATCTAAAGATTTATCAAAACGACACTGAAAAAATATTTTATCAGGTACGTTTGTAATATTTGTGTTTGATTTCTTTGCCAAATAAATTCTTTTCCAATCTTTTACAAACAAAATTTATGACAAATACTTTATAGGTCTCTTATGCTCCTACAATTAGGAAACTTCTATACATTCTTGTTAGTTAAGAGAGCTTACCTACCTTCCCACCATGCCTGTAACTCACATTTTAAAATTTGATAGAAAAATTTAGTTATGTCTTAATTTGCTTTTTGCATCTAATATTTCATTAATTACAAGCTTTATTAATCTTTAGTTTATGTTTCCTTTTAAGTTTAATGTTAGAAAATGACAGACTTGTTTTGTGGCTGCCTATGCTCAGCCATTTTGTATCTGTCGGCTTCCAACATTCAAAAAGAAGAGATTCCTCATCATCTTGAAAAAAATGGTTAAAACTTTTTAAGAGGTTTTCATTTGTTTATTTTTACAGAATAACAGAATAAAATTCAACTGAAATAGGTGCTATAAAATTAAGTACAGAAATTGATCTAGGCATGTATGTCTGGTTCTTTGAATGGTATAAAATAGGTGCCATGAACTGTAAGTTTTGCAAGCTGAGACCAAGATTGCATCTCAGGCTTAGAAACTGTACGGTGTTCACGAGAGACACAGGTAAAAGCTAGAGTGAAAAGGCATTGCTTCAGTCAGCTATAAGTTTGAGACAGTGTAAGGTCTGCTGTGAGACTGTGAAGAGAATCTCCCTCAGCAATTCCAGAGACTTAGCATACAAGAGAAGTGTTTGTGCTGTTAAGCTTATGAGCTGCAGAAGTATTCCCCATCTGCCTATTGTGCGGTGTTTTGCAGTCCCCATGGGAAATGAAGTACTGTCATGACCCCAGTTTCTTTCATGGCCCTTGGAGGAGCAGAGGCACCATGCAGATAAGACAGATGCCTTTGGAATCACATTCTCTGAGAGCTCATGGAGTCCTCCAAAGATTATTCTCCACTGTCTCACTGAGGCAGACTCCAATACAAATAAATTACAGAAACTGCATCAGTATTTGAATGAAAATGCCATGCCCCACATTTCTTTGTGTTCAAGGAACCAGATTTAGGTTGTGGTAAGGAGAAAGACAGAAAGCAATTTACTTAGAAATACTGTAGTTAGGCTCTGTAATTCTCTAATAACATGAATCCTACAAAATTTTCACCAGATTTTTGAATCACAGAATATCCTGAATTGGAAGGGACCCATAAGGATCATGTAGTTCAACTCCTGACTCCACACAGAACCACTCAAAAATCAGACCATATGTCTGAGAGCATTGTCCAGATGCTTCTTGAACTCTGGCAAGCTTGGTGCCATGACCCTGGGCACGCTGTTCCAGTGCCTGACCACCCTCTGGAGAGGAATGTTTTCTTGATATCCTACCTCTCCCTCCTCCTGACACAGCTCCGTGCCATTCCCTCAGGTCCTGTTGCTATCGCCAGAGAGCACCTACCCCTCTGCTCCCCTTATGAGGAGCAGTAGATTGTGATGAGGTCTCCCTTCTGTCTCCTCCAGGCTGAACAAACTGAGGGACTTCAGCTGCTCCTCATACATGTTCCCTTCATCATCTTTGTTACACTTTTTTTTCCTTGCTGAAGTTCACATCTTTCCCTGCTGCTTTTAGAGTCCTTTCAAAATATGCACAAAATATGACATCAGTGTGCTGTAGTGTCCCCCATAAGATCCTCATAGAGAAGTTGTCAGTGTAAGAGCTGAATGAGCAGACAGTGAGTTGGATTGAAAACTGTCTGAATGGCCAGGCCCAGAAGACAGTTATCAGTAGTACAAAGTCTCTGAGGCCAGTAGCTAGCAAAGTATTCCAGGGGTCAGTTCTGGGTCCAGTCCTGTTTAACATCTTCATTGATTATCTGAATGAGGGGGTAGAGTGCAGCACCAGTAGATCTGCAGATGACATGAAATGGGGGGACTGGCTGACTCATGACAGAGCTGTGCTGCTATCCAGAGGCCGTGACAGTCTGGAGAGGTGGGCTGACAGGAATCTCATGTGGTTCAGTTAAGGAGAAGTGCAGAATCCTGCACCTGGGGAGGAACAATCCCAAGTACCAGGACTTGCTGGGAGCCACCCTGCTGGAAAGCAGCTTTGCAGAAAAGCACCTGGGGTCCTGGTGGGCACAGAGTTGAACATGAGCCAGCAGCATGCCCTTGCTGCTTAGCAGGCTGATGATATTCTTGGCTGCACTGGGGAAAGCATCACCAGCAGGCCAAGAAAGGTGATCCTTCTGCTCTACTCAGTGCTAGTGAGGCTATAGCTGGAGCACTGTCACCAGTTCCGGGCTTCCCAGTACAAGAGGGACATGAATATTTTGGAAAGAGTCCAATGGAGGGCCATGAAGATGGTAAAGAGACTGGAGCACTTCTCCTATGAGGAGAAGCTGAGACAGCTGGGACTATTCAGTCTAGAGAATAGGAATCTCACTGAGGATGTTACTGATGTGTGTAAATACCCGAGAGAGGGTACAAAGAGAACAGAGCCAGACTTTTTTCATTGGTGCCCAGTGATAGGATAAGAGAAAATGGATACAGACTGGTTCTGTCTAAATCTCAGGAGGCACTTCTATGCCATGTGGGTGACATAGCACTGGCACAGGCTGCCCAGAGAGGCTGTGGGGTGTCCTTGGAGATTTTCAAAAGTTGCCTGGGCATTGGCCTGGGCACCCTGCTCTGAGTTTCCCTGCTTAAACAGGGGTTGGAATAGATTGCCTTCAAAGATCTCTTTCAACCCTAACCATTCTGTGACTCTAAAGAACTGCTACCAGCAACTGTACTGTGTTTTTTAGCTCTTCATCAAGCTCAGTGTGACTCAGGTAAATTGAGGGAAATGTGAAGCTATGACCCGTGACCTCTTTCACTGAAGATGTTTAGTAAGGAAGTAGACAGTTTATAAAGAGTTTGATAGAAGGTGGTGTAGAGGTAGCAAGAGTTCTCAGTACTGGGGAAAAAAAGGGCATATGTGGAGTTAATCTACTCTAAAAATGCTATGGTAATAATGATACCATCCTTTGGCATTTCTTTCTTACAAGCCACAGTGAAAGAGGGAGAGAAAGGAAAGGAAGAATTTGACCCTGCATTCCTTTTAGTTGAGCTCAGGAACTACTTTGTCTGACTGAAAGCTACTGAGAGAAGAGGCAAGACTATAGCTCTAAATTTTCATTTCAATGGGTTCAAGGTGAGGCCCACAATGTTCACACAGATTAAGTGTGTACTAATAATTTTTCCTTTTTTAAGAATATTTCAGGTTCCAACAATGAGGCAAAGCTCGATGGACTGAAACCATTCAGCACTTATTTTATCAGTGTCTCTGCATTTACCAAACTTGGGAACGGCAATCAGTTCAGTAATGCTGTTCAGTTTACAACAATGGAATCAGGTTAGACCTGACTTTTTGTAAGCTACCATTTTGTTTATGTAGATTTTCAGCAGGCTTCCCCTTCTCTCCAGAGAAAGTGTAACATGATACTATCTCATTATCTTCTGCTTCTGTAACACCAATTCACATTTCTATTGTACCGGATAGACTGGGTTTGAAGTTTGATGTCGGAAGTGTAGAATTAGAAATGTTCTCATTGAAATGAGAAGCTTAGATGACTGCTATAAACCTTTTAATAGCATCACAGATAAAGGGAGGAAAATCAGATAGATATCAGACTTTGCAGATCAAAACAATAATTCAGATCCTTGTGAAAATAACTGAATTTTTAACAGTATCAAAACTAACTGGACAAAAGGTTGGCAAATGAACTGGAACCTCTTTTAAGAAAATGTAGTGTTTTTTTAAACATTTTTGGTCATTTATTTTATGAAAGAAAACCAGTTTTAAATTAAATATCATAATTTGTTAGATCTTATTCTTCCTGACATCTCGGGAGGTCAATGCAATATAAATGATTTAATTCATTCATTATGTATAGTTTTGTCATGTGCCTTCTACACATCTGAAAGTTGCAGGTTATTTCAAAATGAAAAATTATATGATGCAGAGGAGAATATTCAACATCTGCTAAAGAGAGACCTGGAGCTCTGTGAATGTGTGAAGCTGACTTCTGGGCAAAATTGCAACTCTTTGTTATAATCCCCAGGCTGTTCTGCTCTACAAGGGATGTCTAGGGCACTAGCATGGATAGAAGTCCATGTCTGAACTCCCAGGTCCCCTTACCTAGGGAGCAAAGGGAGCAGAAATAGTAACTAAACATTCCATATGTTGACTGCAATTTTTCAAGATTATACTTCCAGAGAAATATTCTTTCCAGAGTTGATATGACAGCAGTTCTGGAAAAAATTATGTGGTGTACTGTATTCAGTGGTTAGAACACAAAGAGAAATATAGACCATCAGTGAACTGGATCAGGTTGGATGTTGGATCCCTGCGGTTGGAAACAGTCCTGCCAAAGTCACCCTTCAGTTAATTCATTCAGCAGTTCATTCTCGCAGTACTTTCTCCAGAAATGCTGGAGGTACATTACCCACAGGAGTGTGGTCTAGTCATTTTTCTGTTTTTTATTTTTTATGATCAAGTAGTTGTAGGATTGTTTTCTTTCCCTCCATCCCACCGGGTTCTGGGCAATTCTTTGTTCAGTTCTTTATTGAGTTCATCTAATGGTACATTCTCTAGTCTTTATTGAATGTGCCAGTAAATTAATCATTTTAAAGAAATTCATCTACCTCTATACAGTGATCATTAACAGGCTCCCCTCTATTTCTGGTTCCTCAGTATCAGTTCCTGGACACGTTTCAGCAGAGGAAGTATGCTTATTATGTATTCACTTTCTCTTAGCTTGTACAGCCAGAAAGTTAGCCTTTTCCAAGATACTTTTATTTTTTGTTCTATTTAATGAATTGATCACATCTAAATGTGTATAGTATGAGTATAGTATGTGCTACCTGTAATTCAGTATTTATGAACAGTTACAAATTTCTCCTGCTGGGACCATTGAGAAGGTGAGGAACAATTAGGCAATAGCATGGGTAGGACAGCTCTGAAACCTGTCCAGTGACTTCTGTGCAAATCATGGCTCAGCTGAAAAGAGAGAGATGATACAGTGCCTTAAAAAAAAAAACAAACAAAGCTGAGAGATAAATAAGAATTTTCTGCTGTTGATGCTGTTGTAGAGTATATGAGTTTAACACTTCTGTGTATGTTCTACTACACTTCAATTAGTAAAACAGGGAAATAAGAGAAGTGAAGTTAAAACTGGAGCATGCAACTAAGAAAAAGCCAGATAGGTAGCATCTTCTATGTCAGGTACTAGCAGAGAGATTCTTTTTGTTCTCTCAACCTGTTTTGCTTGTGGTATCTATTTATCTGCCACTGGAATGTTTCACCTTCTCTCTGAATATTATGTCTCTGCTTCTTCACCTATATTTCTCTGTGATTATGGTTTTAATTCTGTAAGAATGCTAATCTTTGGGACATGTGTATCTTTGAAGTACCAGATGTTGTCCAGAATGTGCATTGTATTGCAACGAGTTGGGAATCGATCTTCGTGCAGTGGGAACCTCCTGCTTCATCCAATGGTGTGATTACCTATTACACTATAACAGTTGAAGGAAGTTCTACAATTTTTTCATCGGATAATACGCTGCATACTTTCCAAAATCTGCTTTCAAATATTTCTTACCAGTTTAAAATAAAAGCTGCAACATCTGCTGGTGATGGTGAAGAACAGATATGCAATGCCAGTACACTTCCAGAAGAAGGTAACTAATTACTAAAGTTAATTATTTTCATTAATTTAAATGATAACTATGAAACAAGCAGGCCTGAAGTACTACAGGCAGCTGAATCCCTGCCCTTTTAATATTTGGTTCTGCTAGTGGATAAGAAAAATACAGGGGTTCTTCCTGTGGTTTTAGAATAGGTCCCTTCCTTTCTAGCTTTTTGGTGATTAATAAGTTTTACCTTGGTAATGCATCCTCTTGTTTACTCAGGGCCTTTTGTCTATCAACAGGATTCAAAATCTGCTTTTGAGGAAAGCATTATTTTAACATTAGAGATAAGTATGATCAAATCTTACAGCATTGGCTGGAAAAAATGCAGTGATCTTAACTGCTGTGTTGAACATGGATGCAGGCAAGCATTTACCTAAAGTACACTTTCTTTTGAATCAGAGCTGATGAAAAGCCAGTCCTGACTCAGAGCTCCAGTAAGACTGAAATTGAGAATGGGTGTCCAGACTGGCAAGCTGATGCCTGATTAAAACTGGGCTTGTCCAAACCCAGAAACTTTTGAAGACAGATTTATGAGAGGCATGTTACCCTCTGGTACAAAGGAGAACAGGAAGCTTTCTGGGTCGCCTGCTTCCTTGAAGGTGGAGAAATGTTGCTGGTAAACTGAAAGAAGGCTTCCACCTGGAAAAGTTAGCTGCTGGGATTTTTGAGGAATTTGGGGTTGGCTGCTAGTTTTTGAGGAAATCTTGGGAAATCAGTGCATGTAGTACTTACTAGTCCTTGACTTGAAAGACGGGCTACTAGCCTGTTGTCTATGTTTTATAGATTTGTACTTGTAGGAGAAAAAATAAGACTATTTTCTAACAACACATGACTTACGTATCTTATCGCTAAAGAGTTTGTCTGAGTGAAGGATTATACTACAACATACTTTTTAATTATTATTATTTTTTTTTTGTACATTCACTGCATAGACTCTTCCTTGCTGTTTAACATTTGACTTGCAGGTTGTTGCTTAGTCATATTTACAGCAAACTAGATATTATTAGGACATTTCCTTTACTGTGTTTGCATGAATTATTTTCTGGTGACTGGCTACTAGGAATTGGAGATTCATGGTTGGGAATGGAAACAGTTTTATAGCTGTTGTCAGCTTCTTATTTATGGTGGTCTAAGATTAGTCACAGAATATGTAGCCAGCACTGAGTCACTGACAATGCATTTATTTCTGACACAAAGTGAAATCGAATTTGGCTCCGTGTCTTACTGCATAATGTTTGACCTTTACGTTTTTACCAAGTTCATTTGCCTCTTTTTTTTTTTTTCCCATTTAGGTACACTTGTTCATATCTGGGTAAAATTAAACATGAATCACGAAAATTAAATTTATGAGGAGATTAGTAGATTTTTGTGTCTAATATTGCTCCATTATCATGGTAAACCACTTCTGCCAGGCTGCAGTGCGTTACAAAAACTATCAACTTTGTAGTGGTAATGTTACTTTGTGTTTAAATACATTATGCATTATATGAAAGATAATATAGCAAGTACACAGGCATAAATAATTTGGGATTTTATGACTGAATAGCTGTCTTTGGATTATTTTCAAGAAAATGGACACATTAAAATGGAATTTTATTAGGGTTGAATGAGTTTTTAGAAGGGAAAAAGAGCCATAAATTGGTAGGATAGTTCTCAGGGAGGCATGCTAAAGTTATGCAGCTTCAGTTAGCTCAGAAGTCTGGGGATATTGTAAGAGTCATTCAGTTAAGAATAAAAATAAGATAATTAAAAAGCCATTTGTGGCATTTACTACTCTCTGAAAAATCATTTATTATAATATTTAGACATGCAGTGTAATTTTTCTCTCCTTACTACTATTTCTATGTAATATTATAAATGAACACAAAGCCCTGTAATAAGTTGAGAACCATGTTGTACTGTGGTGATGGTACTTACTATTTGTTTTCTACTAAACAGAGGTTCATTCATAACTTCAATTTAAAAGAAAGATTACTAAGAACTTGTCAAAGAAACATTTTCTAGATTAATCTTTTCTTATTTTTTTCTGGCCTGTACTAACTTGCAGCTGTATACAGAAGTATTCCTTATGGATGAGAAAAAGGAGTGCCCAAAAGGAATAATAATAGAAAAGTTTCTTAGGTCTTCTAGTGTGGAGCTGGCAAATTATCATCATCTGTTATTCCTTGGACATAAAACAAGTTTATTCTCTGAACAAGTGAATCTTTAAGGATTCTGGTTTTGTACCTCCAAAATGAAGTTGCCCACTGGAAAATACAGCTAGTTTCATCTAGGCCTGTGAAGCACATAGAATGGGTTTAAAACATTCTACGTCTCCAAGAAAATGGTCTGTTTCCTCCACCATATGCCTTTTTGTAGTACATGGCATCTCGCAACAGCCCTGTGAGTTAGAGTAATGTGAATTTCTTCATTGCCTTGGGAAGAGAACTACATATGACCATAATGCACTGGCAGAATCCTTTAAATGGAATGATATCATGACCAAGAATCTTTCAATTTTTTTTTTCCAAGATTGATCTCAGCGCTTTTTTTACACAGACTACCATTTTCTTAGTGTACTGTAGATCTTTTTTTAGATTTCCTAATTAGTTGGTATGTCCAAATATAAGTTGGTGGCTTTGATGTTGATGGTAAATCTTCACTA
The DNA here is from genome assembly GCA_002909625.1 of Bambusicola thoracicus. Classification (NCBI taxonomy): domain Eukaryota; kingdom Metazoa; phylum Chordata; class Aves; order Galliformes; family Phasianidae; genus Bambusicola; species Bambusicola thoracicus. The sequence goes on along the minus strand of PPHD01012768.1, from coordinate 6,691 downwards.
GACAAATGCAGTAGTCAGATGGTGGCTACCCATTAAATTGCATTGATGTTATTTTTGTAAGCAGGTAGATAAAAATAGAGGAAACATACAGTGTAGGATTTTTTTTTTTTTATTGTTTTTAATAAGGACTAGGTCAACTCTGAACATAAAAGAAATGATGGTAAGATATACATACAAAGCTGGCACTAAAAGCATTTACAGGTCAAATATATTGTTTACTGAAAAGTAGACAGTGGTCCAATTTGTCAGTAAGTTGAGCATTCTTGATTGAATTTAAGACTAAAATATACTGACAGTTGTCACTACTTTTCTAAGCCTTGTTTAAGGTGTGCATTTCTCCTTGGATACGTATGATTTGATTTTTCAATTCTTATATCCTACAGTTAGGTACCAAATTTTCTAATGTCAGAGACCTAAACCAAGGATGCCTTTTTAAGACATGATCTCAACTGTGCAATTTCCTTTAGAGCATGTCTGATAGTATCAGTCCCAAGTCATGGGAAAAACAGTCTACAGTTGTTTGGTTTTTTTTCACTTTTATGTTAGTGCAATCATCTGGGACCTATTTATGATGTTCTTATTCGTACCAAGCAAGACCTTATATCACAGTGAGTCCTACTGAAGTTAGCAGTCCATACTAGAGTAGTACTTAGTATCACCAGGGATATCAGCTTAACCCAGGAAACTCCTTTGGGTAACAAAGCTTTCAAAAATTAATGGAGATAATCAATACAGAATATTCATTTTCTTTGCCAATACCTCAGTTTTCTAAAGATCATTTTGTTGGGTGCCCACTGTTATCTGTTCTACTTTGTTCTTCACTTTCCTCCTCTTGATGCTCTTAATACCACCCAACAGACTTCTAGGCTGCCGCTGTTCTTTTAATCCAAACTCCAGCTACAAGCAGCTGTTCTGTAGGCAGACTTTTTTTATTAACTTCGTTAGGAACTATGCCATATCAGATTACTGTCTTCTGTTCCCCGGCCTGTGCAGCTGTAGTTGTTCTTTTCCACAGAAGTCTTTACAGAAAGCTGTAACTTTTCTCTTTTCTCAGTAGATCTTTTTGTAATTGTGTCCTTTGCTGCCCTTGGTTATCTTTGGATTGCAAATAAGATTTTTCCTACAAAATATTTCTGTAGCTTTAAACCAGTTCCACTGACACATTTCAGCTTGATCTGAGTCTATGTACAGTCAGGTGCCTTTTCTGCAAGGAATTTCCTTTCATTTGGTTTCTCAAATAAAATGTTAATCTCAGAGCAGTCCGCCAGCTTTGGAAGGACTGATTAGCATTGCAGCCAGACGAGCATAGGGAACTGGGGCCAAGATCTGTGAAAGTCACTTCTATTTAGGTGCTTAACTTCCTGTCAACTTCAGTAGGAGTTCAGGCACGTAAATAGGTTTTAGAAGCTTAATATCCCATGTGGATCTGGCTTCAGGCACTTTTCCTTGGAGTTTGGCCATCATGGGAACAATGGTGGATGAACCTGAAAATACCTCATTACTTCTCCAGTCCAGAAACTGACTTACCAGCATTTCGTGGCTAGACACTCTGCCAGCATCCCGGCTGGCTTTCAGAAGCTGAATTAAAAGAGATTAAATGGAAAACTATGGAGTACATTGCATCAAAGTTTTCAGACTTTGAAAACCATACTCCCAAAACTAGATGAATTATATCAAATGCAATATAGTTGAATAGGGAAAGGCTGCAGATTATAGAATGATGAACTTAAAGAGTACTGCCCATGATTTGTGGAAAATTTAAATATGTGATTAGGACTAGAATTCCAATAAGCTAATCAGGGTTCAGTCCTAGACAGTTAGTGTCCTACATCACACCCCTTTTCTAGTTTTTTTCTTCCAATATATCCTTCTGGAATTCAGGAAGAATAATAAAGTGCCTTTTAAGCTTGTATTAAAGCAGGAGTATATAAGAGCAGATAGATAAGTCTTTGTTAGTCTAAAAGAATAATTCACAGAGATGCAATTTTTGGCTTCAATTGCTTTTAGTGTGAACAGTGATCACTTCATCATAGTTGAGTCATGTTTGGAAAATTTAAACAAGCTGCATGATTACTCTAGGAAGCATGGAATGGTTTGTTCAAATCAGTACCATCTGTGGAGAGAAAAAGTTGGGGGAATTTTAGTCATTCTTGAGGAATGGAAATCTGATTCTCCATGCTGGAGTAATTGTAATCCTCTTTGTATCTGTAACCCAATAGCATAATTGTCTTGAAATTGTGTCATTGAGCACAGTCATCAAGTGCAGGAGTACCACTGGGCGTCACTGCTACTTGCTGCGGCCCTTGGAACACCCCTGCAATGGACTCTGGGGTCACATCATGGTTTTTCATTCTAATGATAGATTATGTTTATAATTGATTTTTATATAGAAGAAGTAACTTAAGATGAACTAAATTTTAAACTGAGTAATTTTAAGGCTCTGATTCTATTTTAAAGATCTAGCTAGGCACTGGTACAAAAAACTTTTGTATCTTCTACTGAGTGATCGTTGTTTTTTTTTTGTAGATTAGAAATATTTTGCACATGTATGTCTTAGAAAACTGGGAAAAAAACAGTGACATAAAATAGAAATAAATGCTTTTTTGTACAAAATAGGTCTTTGTCAATGTCTGTTATACTGCTTTTATACATGCAGTCTTATCTTTCAAAATGTTAGTTTTTATGTACTCACTGGGATTTTCAGACCATCTTCAGCCTTGTAAGAGTAATTTTTATGGACTCCCTCTGCAGGTAGGGGGAAAAAGGACTCTTCTCAAGGTGACAGAAACAGTTTCTCTGCCCTTTGTTCTTCTTGCTCTTTGAGAGTTTGTCAGTACAAAGAGCTGGCTTTATTCAGCTACAGATGTTGTGTGCGAGTGCCCACAAATCACAGCCACTGGTATTTTTCCTTAAACAATTTATAGTTCTCTCAGAGTGCCAGGCATCTCTTCTGTCTTTCCTACAGAACTGTGAACTCTCAAGTTGAAACTAGGGGACTAGGACACTCTTCTTGGTTAGGAAAGCCCACCATGTGGCTACAACATAGGCAACACTCTACCAGCGATCGCCTCTTCTACCTGCCTAATTTTAGTTGCACAAGACTGCTGTTGTTCCACCTGCAGCTCTACCAGCTGTGCAGTTGGAATGAACGTATATTTCCACCTTCCTTTTGGCGCCCAGAAATCAACTGGTTACTGTCCACATTAACTTGTTTCTATATTTTTCCACTGTTATATTCAGACAGGCTCTTTCTGGTTCTGCTTTTCTGTCATGAACCTTGATTATGGTAAGATCTGTGGATAAAGGATGCTTTTTAGGCTCTGCTTTCCTTAAAATCTTGTGATGAGGAAGCATGAAAATGTATTGAATATTTTTTCCTGTGCTCAGGCAGAAAGCTTTAAGCTTTATGCAAGATAGTTTATTGGTATTTAATCCAGTCTATCATTTAAATGGGAGTGTAGTGCAATAATCATTTTTCAGCTGTTGGATGTTTGTGATGGTAGACTAAGGGTTATTAGGGTCAATTGTTTCAATCTCTGCATTGACCAATTTTAAATTTTTATTCCAAGCCATCCAATGTTGGGTGTTCCCATCACAGCAGAAGCTCTTAGACACGTGCTTGGGATAGTGAGGTTATGTTCCTTATCAAAAAAGAGCAATCCTCCTCTTATTGAGAAGGAGGATGGAATTTCCTTAAATTACCTTAATTTTGATATGATCTGATATCTTTGGAACTGCTGACTCTTAACTTTTTAATTCCTGGAATGTGTAGCATTGAGTCTTAAAAAGACTTAATTTTAATTCCTGTACAGGATGCGACTTGGTGACAACTTTTATTTCACTTAAATGATTTTATCTATTTTATCTCAACTTTTATCATCATCATAGCTGAGTGTGTAAGATCAATATTCTTTGCAGTTCCTTAACAGATTGCAGTAGCCTATATCCTAATTGAAATCAGGATTTTTAAAGGATACAGAATTTTCATAATAATCTTTGAACGTTCCTCCATCTTTCTTTTCCAGTTGCTAATGGATAAAATATTCCCTTACTTGTATTTTCCTAGTTGTGAAAATAGGTGGTTTTTTGTCCAAAGTGAACATATTGGATATTACCTCTCTAAAACTGATGAAGCAAGATAGTTTCAACCTGATTTGCTTTAATCTACTCTTTCCTGTACTTTGCTTCTCTTCACTGTAATAATAACAGCAAAACAACATTAATTTATTGATTTTGGTATTTTGCAATATAGTGATGAAAGTTAGCTCTGCCAAATACTTTTTTTTTTTTTTTTTTTTTTTGGGGTT
>PPHD01012767.1:0-17800 GCA_002909625.1 Bambusicola thoracicus | reverse complement strand
AGAGAGGTTGTGGATGCCCCGTCCCTGGAGGTGTTCAAGGCCAGGTTGGATGAGGCCCTGGGCAACCTGGTCTAGTAAATGGGGTGGTTGGTGGCCCTGCCCGGCAGGGGGGTTGGAGATTCACAATCCTTGAGGTCCCTTCCAACCCAGGCCATCTGTGATTCTGTGAAACCCAGCATTTTAAACAGCAAATGTGTAGCTTTATTTTATTACAATATTGCAACACATTGCATCTACAGAAACGATGATGACAAATGCCGCAATCGTGGCTTCAGCCTCAGTGTCATAATCACTATGAAAAATTCTCCCTATTGCAACTCCAACCGATGAGTGAAGCTCCCTGCAGTGGTATAGGCTCTTGAACCAACTGTCTAACACACACTTCTGCAAAACAGTGTGTGCTTGCAACAGGATCACGAAAACAGAACACATGCCAGAACACTCCAGTCCACTGATCAAGGCAGATTGAGGTCACCGTGCCAAAGTGAAATGGAGTGGCCGAGACAGAGCACATACTCTTTCTTGCCAGCCCTGCTACACAAGCAAGTCAGACAGCTGGATAAAGGAGCACCACAATGCTGCTATTTTCCCTGTGTCAGCTCTCTCACCCTCTTGCTTTCTTTTCTGTCACCTCCTCACTTTGAAGCAATGTTTTTCCTTGCTGCAATTCTCAATTATCACTCCTTTGGGTTTGAGTCTCCCTTATGCTTTCCTGCAGAATCTGTAAAAACTGCTAACTGATTACTGTTCAAGTATTACAATTTGTGTTTGAGAGGAGAGTGCAAACAAAAGGAACAGGAGCGAGTACATAACAGCCATTTCCGTCTGACTGCAAACCCAGGCAAACATCCATTTACATTAAGTGCGGATTTCACAATTAGGTTTGAGAAACCTACTGTAAACAAATAGTTCCTTGAGCAGTAATAAAGCCCATACACGCATACCTATCTCAAAGTTTACTATAAACTCTGCCTGCAATGAAGCGTTTAATAAAACCTCTCCACTGTGACATCTGTGGCAGGTTGCACTGCTGCCTTCCCTAAGCTGGGCTCTCCGTCTCTTTCCTCTCAACAGCCTCCATCCCCACATGCCTGTATTACTGTCAGCATCTATAAGACCTCTCCACTCCCATCAAACGTGACTGACATAAGCAGAAGGGTACTGGTGGGATAAGGAGAGAGGCAGGAAAAGGATGGTAGGCAACCATTCAGCATGACTGGTGTGTGCACATGGTGCATTCAAAAATAAACATAAACCCAAACATTTTTACTGTAAGAAACACACAAACTCCTCAGGCAGAACATACTATTGCATCATTAAATCTACATTTAGCTACAGACTATGTGTTTGATGGCATTTCTGGAAATCTGAATTAGTCACTGAGGACCTTCTACAGTAATACTAGCCAAGCACGCTGACCCTGCGTATGAGATGCTAAACTAGATGGTAGAGAGCAATTAAACAAATGCCTGAAACATTAAGCAAAAGATTTTCATGTCTAATGCTACAGCTGATGGATTAGCAACACATTTAGATTTCATTATGGTTTTTCAGGTTGTGCTACCAATCAATTTGTAGAAGAAACACTGAAAAACAAGTACCAGCTCTACTAGCACAACTTCCTTCTGTACATCCAAGATGGACACCTCCATAGCTTTTAATCTACAAAGGCAGTTTCTATCCTCTCTACTCCGGCCACTAGAAGGCTTGATACCTTCCTGTGACTGCTAAGCGTTTGCTGGACTCTAGGCAGCAGAAGCAAAGTCAGAAGCACTATATTCAGTCTTAATTTTACATGAGTATAGCTTGGGGCACATCTTTGTTGCAGGTTGCATGGGTTATTTTACCACTTCCCAACCATGCATAAAACCTTCTATCATTCAGACAACTAAGACTTGGATCGCGGCTTAATGCATGGATGAGGGTAAAACACCAGGTTCTGCTTCTACTGCAGACATTTAAACAACCAACCACCCATAGCCTTGTCCGTTCAGCAAAAACAACAGCGCAGTACATAAGCCACACAAGAGCTAAGCTGTTTTCCAGTCCTCTTCTGCAATCTTGAGCTTTGTAATTAAGGCTTACTACAACACAGGAGTGGCGATATAGGCAAAAGAAATCCAAAGAACCCTGAAGGGGTAGAACAGGAAGAGCTGCAGTACCACTGATATGAACACTGGAGTATTGGTGCAGCATGAACTAATGAAGAAAAAAAAAATCATCATCTCAAAAGGCACTGTGGCCTTTCTGACATCACTCTTCACTGTACCTCATTCACCACTGCTGGAAAATCCAGTTTATTACTTTCCAATATTCAGAGCTCCAGAGAAAAGGGTGCATTAAATTTAAGTGAGTGAGCAAAGGCAAAAGTTGAAATGAAGGACTGAGATGGAAGAGCTTATTCAGCACAGCTCCAGATAGCTGTGTTACAGGCCACCAGTACACAACATGTGTTGGGTTTGTGAATGCAGAAACTCCTGTGGCAAAAATTGCCTGCTACTGGTTTTGTACTGATCAGACATAAGGTGAGAATCAACCACCTGAGAATTCTTCCAACAGGCATGGGGAAGAGGCAGGGAAGTGTTCTGAGAATCTTCAGAACATCGTCTGAGCGTATCAAATGGGAGGCTGTCACTAACAAGAATTGCCAGGAAGAAAAAAAAAAGAGAAAAAGAAAGTATTACTCAGCATTTATATTCTTGTTTCTGCAAAATTAATATTTCTTCACCATTACTATGACTTTCTTAACATTTAAAAGATCTGCCTGACCATAACCACATTGTTCTCAACAATTCCTATGTAAATATCAAGTACCTCTCCACGCTACCTCCACTGAAGCAGCCAATCCCTATACTAAGTACTGCTAAACTTTGACAGGGGGGTATCCTGAGCCAGCTGTCCTCACTCACACAGCTCCATTCAAGCTTAAGCACCAGAAAAGGAACAGGAAAAATCTCATGTTCAGAGTCTATCCACCTCAGTATACACAGTTACAGCTGGGCAAAGAACACCTCACTGACATCAGAATTCCAGCTTCATGGGTACAGTCACTTAATTAATTGTAAGGTTTTCAGTTGAAAAATAATTGTTTAGGTACTGATCTGTATGCCAGCGACAAAACACCATTTCTAACAAGCACACACACAGGAAATATTCAACTAAGTGCTTGGGTGATCCACACCTGCAGCTTCCATACTGGTAAGAGTAGAGAAGTGAGGTCCCATACTGGGCCTCAATCAAGGGACCGGCACTGAGTCTATGATGACAGGACATCCAGCTGTGGGTAAAGGCTCGAGGATCAATGCATCCTGGCTCAAGGCTCAATCACAGCCTAGCTTGAAATGTAACCGCTTGAGAGAATGAAAACTGCTGGCCCTTCTTTTGGCCATACAAAGACCTCGGTGTACAGCTCCTGCATTCAGGGAATCGGACCCTTGGAGTTCAGATGAGAAGCTGTCCTTTCCCACGTTGCAAAGAGCGCTGCTCCAGCCGGCGGGCGGCCACCTGAGCCGCCTCCACAGGCGTTCGCTCCAAATTCTCTCAGGCCACCTCCGAAACGCCCGCTGGAGACACTGAAGCCTCTCTGCGGTAAGGTTTATGAAAACCATAAATCAGCGTCCAGAACGCACCCATCAGCATTTTCCATTGCTAGAAATCATGGGACGTTATAACACCAATCCGGCGAAAGAACAACCAGGCTGGCAGAGGGTATTTTTCCCCTCCGCTCTCTCCTCTCCCCGCCTCCCCCCCCCCGTGGGAGCAGAGCAACGGCCGCCACAGTTCGGAGCCCCTCAGGACGCGGCGCGGTGCCAACGAGTCCCAGCGCGTGCTGACGGACGGCGCCCAACGGGACAGCCCCGCACCGGGACGCGGCTCCGCGGGACGGGACGGGCAGCCTCCCGAGGAGACCCCGTCCTAAGCGCCTCCGTCGGAAAGCCCCCGAGCTCTGCTCTGCCCTGCCCAGCCCGATCCCGCCGGGTGCAGCCTCCCAAAGCCGATTAACTGCGCTCGCCCCCGATCCCCACCCACGGGCCACAGCTCTGCCCCACCGCCCGCCCCACAGACTCCTCCGAGCGGCCGGGTCGGGTCGGGTCGGGTCGGGTCCGGCCCCGCACTCACTCACTCACTCACCATGGTACAGATGGAGGCGATTTTGGAGACTGTCATTAGGATTTCCATCCGCCCAGCGCCATCTTCCGCCCAATCACAGCGCCGAGCGAGGCCGGGCCGGGCCGAGCGGGGGTAGGAGGGGATGGGGAGGGCAGAGCGCACCGCCCCCGCCAGCGCCCACCGCGGAGCTCCCGCAGCCCAGCGGGCCCCCAGCGGCCGCACGAACGGCTCACCGCCGGCGCCCCACACGCTCGGCGCGTCGCAGCCTCACCCACGCGAGCCCGCCCCGCCTCACGCCGAGCCCTGGCACCGCCGGGTCACCGGCCGCCTCCCGCCCCTCCGCCCGGCCCCGCCCCCGAGCCGGCTCCCGCCGCGCCGGGCGCCGCAGGGCACGCATGCGCGGGGCGGGGCCTCGGCCGCCTGAGGCGTGGGCGTCGCGCCTCGGTGCGCGGGGCGTCGTGGGTTGTCGGGGTTGTGTTTGGGTGCTCTAAGCTTTGCTTTTCCGTGTGTTTCTGTCCCTCTCTGCTTCCCTTTCTCTTGCACTGCTTCTAGATTAACAGCTCCGAGGTTTCAGTGAGTCTGGGACTGTCTCCTCCGACCTCGGTCAGTTCCCAAATGAAGTTGACCTGTAGAGGTGATGCTTACATCAGCCGCTCGAGGTGTCTGCTTAGGGATGAGGTGAATCATCTCCTCGATGTGTTTCTTCATCTGTGGACTGCAGCGGCAATCTGGATGAGTCGTTCAAGATGTTTATGTCTACATTAGCCGTGTTCCACCCTGCCTCTTTTCATATATGGGAGCACGGAGCAGATTGAGATGCATTACAATTCATAATGCATGAGCCAACCTAGGTCATGAAGACATACTTTCACCATAAAAATGCATTAATATCTATAAAATTAAATAACGATGCATTTTTCAGGTTGGATATTAGGGAAAGGGCTGCACCAGAGGGCTGTGGGCATGGAACAGCCTGCCCAGGGCAGTGGGCACGGCCACGAGTGCCGGAGCTCAGGGAGCGTTTGGACAGCGCTCTCAAACACAGGGGTTGGATTTGGGCTGGTGCTTTGCGGAGCCAGGGGTTGGACTCCATGATCCTTGTGGGTCCCTTCCAACCTGGGATGTTCTGTGATTCTATGTTTCCGTGATCCTCAAAAGCAAGCGTTCCATAGCAACTAAATTAATGACAATGAAGAATAAGTTTTCCTTCAGCTAAAACATAAAGAATGTGACTTTAAAAAGTTCTTCTGTTTGAAGTCTTTATTGCAACCTGAAATATTCTCAAGCTTTTATATAACAGCTGTGGTCTAGAAGTGTATATTTCAAAAGTATGGCATTTGAGAAAATGAATGCCTCTTGGATGACTGCGTTCAGAAACTGTTGCCACAGAAACAATGGGGGAGGACAGCATCAAGGGAGAGAGAAATAGAAACAAAAGAAGTGGATTGGCCATCTATGAGGAAAGAAAAAAGCAAGAAAGGATATTTGACCAGCTAGACACATCAAGCCATCAGATATCCAGCAGTTCATCCACTGAAATTCAAAGCTGCAAGATAAATTTGTAGGAGGACTCCTTTAAGTATTGGTCAGCCACGCTGCAGGAGGTGCTCCTGTATAACCCCAGGTGAACAAAGCGCTCACAGATGGCACAAGGGCAATGTGAGGCACAAAACTGCAAAACGTTATTTCACTACTGCAGAAGTTTGTGCAATTAGTTGGGATACAATTCAGTTTGCAACCAATTACATGACTTTGAGTGAAACTGTGCAGGCCGAGGAGAACTGAAAGGATCTCAAAAGGCACTCGTGGAAAGCCAGAGATTGTCTTGAAGTTTCTATCTGTCCGCACATTAGAAGAAGAGGGAAGAATATAGTTGGAAACACAGACAGAGCAGTTCAGACCAAGGGAAGATTTAAATATTGTGCAATATTGGTCTACATTTTGAAAAAGCGGGGAGGATACATGGCTATGCTGGCCTGTATCTGACAGGCATGAGGCAATTGTGGCTGGAGTCTAAGCAGAGGAGCTGGAAAGATGTTGAATTAGTGCAGGCAGATTGACTGAAAACAGCAACAGTGTGTAAACTGAGATGGTGCATTGTGATCAAATTGAAATCATGCAGAGATTGGACATTATCACTTAATTGTCATGACTAAGCCCTTGGGGCAAAAGGAATTTTAAGCTACTATTCCTCTTCTTTTTTTCCTACCAGTTTAGATAGGGTAGACCAGGATTGTGTGTGAGTGTGTATACACATGCATGTTTGTGGAGATTGAGCTTTGAGAGCAGTTATAGAGTTCTGGTAGTGCATATAGATCATTACAGTAACTAACCCTGTCTGAGAGAAGACATCAGTTGTATCTTGTATCCCCAGGTAGGGACAAGTCCACCTCATAAAGCAAGATGAGCATCTTTGCCAGCTGGACAGCCAGCCTTGAGAGAACTTTCAGCTAGGAACAAGGAAGGGAGATGGCAACACACAGGGAAGAGAAGAAACAGTAGTCAAAGGCGGTAAGAAAATGGTGCAGTATGCACATTGGGAATAAGAGACTTCAGGAATGATGAAATAGGGTGTGAGAGGCCACCCACCTCAAGGGTATGCACACAAACACCTACAGACTGGGAAGCAAGCAGGAGAAACTAGCGCTCTGCAAGCATGACGTGGTGGGAGTTTGTTACAGATCACCTCATCAGGCAAATTAAGTCTTCTATAAGGAATTTGAGCAAGTCTTAGATCCCAGACCGATGAGGGATTTCAGCCTACCTGACATCTGCTATAAGCACAACACATCACAATGCAAACAGTTAAGATTTCTGAAAGGTGTCAGATGATTTATTGATACTGGATGGGCCAGCTACAGGTGATTGCAGCTGGATCTGCTATGCCAGCAAGGCAGAACCATGGGATGTGGCAGCCGGTGGCTTGGTCATCAAAGCCTTTGCTGCAGTAACTGAGGAAAGGTGTCTGTGATCCTGAGGAGACCATGGGAGGATAGCAGCAGACTACAAACCCTGTGCTTTAGAGAACAGACTTCGGCTTATTCAGGAATCTGGTAGGAGGGATCCACTGAGCAGCAGCTCTGATGGGAGAGCTGGCAAGGGAGCATGAGGATTGTCCATCCTAATAATGAGGAAAATAAATACCATTAGTATTTTCAGCAACAGGAAAGCAAAGTTGATATTATCTGAAGAAGAGAAAAACAGTGGCTAAATGGGGAATTAAGGTCAGGATCATCGTAACATCTATATTGCAGAGTGAATTCATTCCAGTCAAATGTTTTAATATAAGCACAAGCAGAGTTACTTAAAAATATGGTGAACAGGTCACACCTGCAGGTGTGAGCTGTGTTACGGAGTGGTAAATGAAAAGAAATTAAGAGTTCACAATGGCCAAGCCATTTATCTGCCTCTAAAGCCTCTCACACTGTGTAGCTGTTGTTACAAACTATCTGAATGACCATGGCACCTAGAAACTAAAGTCAGAGGCCAAAGCTCTTTGCCTAATTAGACTCTATCTAAGACACTGAGAGAAAATCCATTCTGCCTTCTGAAGATTTTATAATCGAAGTGTATAGAGGCACCAGTTGATACAGAGGAGCAAAGAGAAAACATAGCAAGTGTGAACTGCTGCCACTCACCCTGTGCCTCTCCTTGTTTCATAATGCCATGGTTTGGCAGCAGCCCAGCTTACTCAAAGGTGAGTGGGTAGGCTGGATTTAAAAATTGAAGAGCAGCACGGTACAGGTATGTTTGTGCCTCTACCATCTCTGCAACAGTAGGAGGCTTTGCTGGGTCTGAGGAACATCAGGTTATTATTACTGTTGCTTGTCAACAGGATTGGTCCCATGAATCTCTTTCCCCGCTCCACTAATAACTCAGACCACCATCAGTCAGATTATTGCTGCAGTATCTGAATGCAGACAGATTGCATCTGTTGTTGGACTCATATATAGTATGACCAAAAGATCATAGCATAAAACCATTAAAAAAAGCATTTAAAAAAGCATAAGACCATAAAACGATAGGATAATTCCTGTTGGAAGGCACCTCTGGAGGTCTCTGGCCCAACCTCCTGCTCACAGGAGGGTTGGGTCTCACGTCAGAAGGCTGCTTTGTGTATATATACTTCTTTATTTGCTTTGGAAACTCTGAATTTTGGATCCAGATAGCTCTTGCAAAAAGATCACGTGAATTCACCAGCTGGATTTTGATTGACACATAGCCCAGTGAAGGTCATCCACTATTCTCATGGTGGAGTAACCAGCCCTGCTCTAAAAATACATTTTAACTTATAGGCAACAAGTGTTACGAGGTTTATGCTACAAGGTAATGGAGTGGGACATAAAAGATTTTTTTCCACAATTTGTATTCCATAATTCCAGGAAAACCTGAAGCAGAATGCAAATTACACAGGAGTGGAAACTTAACACATTATGTAAGTGAAACTGGATCCTCCTTGAGAACAGGAGACGCTAATAAGAAATATATTTCAAAAGTGCTGCTATATCAAATCATCTTGGACTGACTGAAAATACTTAAATATCTATATCAGTAAATTATGGTTCCAGTACATTTCCAGGAAATCAGGCTCTTTTCAGGACAGCTGTACATGCCGTCTGGGAGCCGTGACAGGGAGTGATGGTAGGCAGACTGAAAATGGGAGGACCCAGGCAAGCAGTTCAGTAGGTGAGGTGACACATTTTATTCACTGTTTCAAAATAATAAATTCAATCTCACTTATAAACAAGGCATCAGTAGATTGTTATCACAGAAAACTATACAATAATGGAAAACTATAAAATTCATGAAAACCAAGCTTATACTTAAGATAAATATTATTTTATTCCTTACCACTTTTCATCAATAAATCGTGGAATATTTTACAAATAAATATGAGAAATAATTATTATTAGACAAATTTTGTAAAGAGAAGAAGATAGGTGAAGGGGAGTTCTCATGCAGAGTAACTTTGGCTCATGTGCATTTATACCTTATACTCATTTCAGAAGGTCAAAGCTTTCCTCAGTTTGGCTTTGTTTTCAAGCGGGGAGTAATATTTGTTTCTTGCAGAGTTCACAGATGGAGTTACTTCAGTGCTTGCCTTTTTTTTGCAGCTGAGCTTATACGGATCATCTTGCTACATATACAGCTGGTAAATAATTCACCTTTTATTACACAAAGGATTACCAGCATCCAAAAAGTTTAAAAGGGAAAGTACATAAAATAAATAAAAAATGCTACTGAACTGAATAAAAATTTCTATCAACAGCATTTAAACGCACATCAGTTAAGACAGATGTCCTATAAGACTGTGAAATAATTCAGTTGTACCAAAAACAACAGTAAATTTCTAAAATATTCTCACTCTTTGAGTCTGTAGACTCCAAAAAGTTGGAATTCTGCTTAGAAAAAGAGCTCATTTATATAGCAGTAAATTCTTTTGAAAAACGTTGCCATATCCTGCAAGAGAAGTTTGTATATTTTGGGTTCCAGTGATCTCGATAGGATGAGAAGATGCAATCTGGGCATTAAAACAATAACCGTACGCTTTATGATACTGTTCTGAACAGCTGCAGAGGCCTCTGCAGGTTTCTTTGGAGAAACAGGGCTACTGTTCGTTTAGAAATAAGGTAGTTTAATATTGTAATGAAACACTATTATTGATTTTTTTAAAAAGTAATGGATTTGATCCTTGACACATGCACTAGAGGAGCCATTGTTATCAGCTCACACTCTATAGAACGAAAACCTTGGAAGTCATTGACAGTTCATTTGTGTGCTAAACCTATCTTGAGAAATCCATTACTAGAGGTGAGGTATAGGATGCTTCTTCAGTGTGCGTGTTCTCTACCAGAACACCTAGCAAAGCTTCCCACTGCAGTCAGCACGACAGTATTTTTGTGATCTTCGCAGCACTTCCTCCAAAAGCAAGATTAGCTGTCATGTTATAACAACACTGACGTACAACATGACAACAGGCAGCCCCCAGGTATAGAGTCTTTGTACAATTTCAGCCCTCAGCCTCCTCCACTAATCAGTTTTCCACAGTACCAAGATGTAAAAGGAGCTGAGGAGGAATATGTAAAACAGCATGCACATAGCAGATAGTACGTAGCGGAAAAAACTGATCAATAGGGGGTGGAAAAATTACTCAAAACAGCTTTCTGGAGATAATCAAGTTGTTAAAGAGCATTTACTGTTAATAGCCTGTGTTTTTCATTAAACTAATGGGTGGTTCATTATTTTTGTTTTAATTGAAACATATGTCGCAGTTAGCAATATTTTGTGCTTCCACTGATCTAAAGCTATTGTTCAAGTGTGTGTTGCAATCAGTTCTCAAACAATGCTCTCTTTGTCAGCAATACAGAAGTAGAGTGATTTTATTTTTCCTCTTGATAGATTTACACCCTGGAAGACCCACAGCTCTCCTCTTTACCTGCACACGGTCAGTTAAATGCTGCCATCTGGTTATACTTATAATTCAGGTTTTCCTACAAAGAAAAAAATAACATAGGTTGTTCCATGTATATCAGAACTGATAATGCTTAATTTTGTATGTATTAGTGCCCTGTGTCTTTACAGTGCAGTAACCCAGGTATCACCTCTTTGTCCTTAATGACCTCATTGCCTCCTTCCAATTCTCCTGCAGTTTCATTTCTCTCCCCCCCCTGCAGCACTTCTTGCCATTTGCCCTTTATTTCCTTTTCCCCCTTTTCCTTCATTGCTTCTTCCCCACAGATAAACTGTGGCTGCCTTAGAACAGCACAGATCCTGTTTAGCTCACATTACTATTTTGCATATTCCATTAAGGACTCCATAGCATTTCACAGCTATTAATGGACTGATCTTTAACAGTAGCCCTGCTCCATAAATATGTGCTATTATTCCCATTATACATATGAGAAAGTTGGTCAAGGTTATTTTTGGTTGGTCACAGATTGGTCAAGCTTATCCTTTGTTAATTCTCAGTTTCACTTCTCCTTGACTCACCATTACTTTGTTCTTTTCTGGCTGTACATATTCGTTCAGAGCAGCCGTTGTCTCATTGACAGGGGTTTTCAAAGCATAGCCAACTCTCATTATGTTATCATAAGCCTTGTGATAACTGATAGTTCCCTTCATAGACCCCAGTCCCTGGGGTAAGGTGATGAAGATTGCTTGAGTTTCTAGCTCAATAAGCTAGAAAACTAGAAGATGTGATAATAGAATACTGAAAATGTTCAAAACAGGATGAAAATAAAAGCAATATTTTGCACACCTATATATTTTTTTTTTCTTAAATGCAACTATTCTGCTGTATTCTGTGATATCGTGGATTCTGTTTTGGGTTAATGATTTAAGAAACTGACACATGTGGGACTGCAAATGTTAAGGATCATTTCCCATTTTGGAAAGGAGGCTGGCTGCAAAAAGGAAATTGCTCAATGAAGGTTAATGCACACTTGGCACAAATTTCAACTCTGCAAAAGCACCTGGGAAAAAGTGTAAGTGGAACTGTAATCATATGTGAAATGCCTTAATGCAGAGAACAGCATTTTTCACTCATGTTATTTCTGTATTTGATTCTTCTTTTCTTTCGAGAAGAATCTATGAAGGCAGAAGAGGATTTTCTTTACTCATCTGAAGATACGTACAACTACAGGAAGATATTTGCTGAGAGACTTACAACAATCTGCTCAGTGCTCGACTTTGCAATAAGTAACTCTGGTTACTTCATACATTATTAAAAAGGGCATTTGGTAGCACTTAAAATGAAAATCATTCAACCCTGTCTTTATGTACTCCTACAGAAAAGTGCATTTTATTTGGTGTATTTTGAAGATAGAATTTATGTTCACTGGAATTCAGCTAAGACTAAGTAGAAAACATTTTGTTACTTGAAATAAAACTGGAAATATGTTATAAGGCCCTTTCTTCCAGCAAGGTTCTTTGCCATTTCATAAGCAATTAAAGACAGTGATGTTAGGGGCTCTGCTTAGAACGATTGAAGAGAAATACAAATGGCTACCTTGGATGTCAGTATACCAATACAAATTCACAGAGTGCTTATAAAATAGAGGATTATTCCACAAACATTCTTACTTTATCAATGTTAAAAAGTTGGAATCATAGACTAATGCAATCTCTGCTACCTATGGAGGTTGTAAGTCCAATACTCTGCTAAAAACAAATCCAGCTAGATCAAGTTGCTCAGGGCCATGTTCAGTCAGGTTTTAAATAGTTCCAAGGATGAAAATTTCACCAACTCTCTTAGCAATCTAGCTCAGTTTTGCACCACCTTTACATTAGAAATGTTTTCATTATTTTGAGTCAGAAATTTCCCATATTCTAATTTATGTCCATTGCCTCTTATCCTTCTACTGTGCACCCCGAGAGGTCTCTGTCTCCACCCTCCCTATATTCTCCATCACACAGTGGAAATCAGATATAAAAGATCCCCTTTGCCTTCCTTGCTAGCTGAACAAAGCTAGCCCTCTCAGCTTCTCATATGTCCCTGTGCTTCAGTCCATGAATGTCTTAGTGGCCTTCTGCTGGGCTTGCTCCTGTATATCTTCATCTTTGCATCCTGAGGAGCTCAGAACTGGACACAGTTCTCAAGATGTGGTCTCACAAGTGCCAAAACAGAGATAAACAGATCCTTTTTGTGCTAGTTATTAGTCCTGGATGTAGCTGAGTTTGCAGCAAGGGCACAATGCTGTTGTCTGACTCGTATCTGGATAGCTTTGAGCCAATTCCTTGCACTTGGATGTGTTAAACCTTATTAGATCCTTATGTGCCCATTTTGAGATTGTCCAGCTCCCCCTAGATGGCATCCCTTCCTTCTATTGTGTCAACTGCAGCACTCAGCTAGAGTCATCAGTAAACTTGCTGAGCGTACGCTCAGTCCCACTGTCTTTGTCACTGATAGAGATGTTGAAGAGCACTGTTCCCAAGATGGACCCCTGGGAGACACCACTTGTGACCAGCCTCCACCTCAACATAGAGCTGTTGACAACAACCCCTCTGGCTACAACCATCAAACCAATCCTTTGTTCACCTGACAGTCTAGCCTTCAAACCCATAGCTCTCCAATTTAGAGATAAGGATGTGGTGTTGGACCATGTCAAAGGCCTTGCACAAGACCAGTTGCCTTCCCTTTGTCCACCAGTGCTGTCACTCCATCACAGAAGGCCACCACATTGGGCAGGCATGATCTGCCCTTTGTGAAACCATGCTGGCTGTCTTGGATCACCTCCTCATCTTGCATGTGTTTTTCAGCAAAGCAACTTTCCATGCAGTCAGCTCTCAGCCTGTTCTGGATTATTAAGTCCTAAAACCTGCACTGGATTATTAAAACCTAACTGCAGAACTTTCCATTTCTCTATCCTCAACCTCAGTGTCCCTGTCAGCCCATTTCTCCAGCTTCTGACAGTCCCTCTCAATAGCAGTTCTGCCCTCCAATGATTTGACCACACTCAACATTTATGTATCATGCGCAAGCTCATCTGAGAATTAGCATGAAACAAGAGAAAACCACACACCACACTTGTTTTTATAATGCAGTTTCATTGAGATTTCATCAGTTCAAACTCAGCGGGCCATCACAATAAACTGTTCTTATGTATGATGCTCCATGTCATGCATTACACTTCAGATGTCAGGTACTACATTTCAGCAGCATATTTAGGTCTGCATAAAGCTGAATCTCTTTTCCCTCCCAAGTTAAGCCTGTCCTGAAAAAAATAATTGGCGTAGGTTGTGCTCTGTTAAAATTATACTTAATAGTGGATAAAATAGTCACATGCTACAAATCAGATAAGAAGAAGGGCAACTAAGACTGGCCCCTGCCAGCCAGCCTGCATTTTTTCCTAGAGTGTACTTGTTTTGCTTTGGCCAATCCATTTTATACTGATCAATAGTCAATTCTGTCCATGCCTGTTTATCCCTTACAGAAAAAAAGATCTTTAAAGACACCGAGAGTTTTGTCTAAGCAAAATGATTACGATTTAAGAACTGACTTGGTGCCACTGCAGCCACCAGGAGGTCTGCCACTGCATGAGAGGTAGATTAAAAAATTGTCTCTTAGTTCTCAGTTATCATGTTAAGGACAATCACTGAAACATTTTGGGCCAAAGAAATAAATAATCAGCCTCTGGGTTTCATATTTCATGGAATCGGTAACAACAGGAAATGGCTCAGAAATAATTAGTGTACTGTAAGATAGCTGGACTGTTTTATACAGTTCTGATCACTGATACTCAAGAGCAATGAGTGGGAATGGCAGCAAATCTGTGGAGCTCGCTGTGCATTTGGAGGCTCCAAGAGCCTGGATTATGTAGCTTAGAGGAACAGAGTTGTAAGGGGAACGTCATTCTGTATAAATAGTTACAGAAAAAAAATCAGGGCAAACATCATTGTTTGTAACTAAGTTTGTAACAGTTCAGACATGAACAAACAAACAGAAAACAGCAGTATGATTCCAACCATTAAGCCCCTTACTTCCCAAACTGTAGTCAGTGGCTGCTCCAGAGGGTTGGGAAGGGCTTAAGGGCAAGTGTGAGAAATTAAATTAAAAAAAAATAATAATTTAGAATTAATTATGTGTTTCAATACCGTATATACTTCAGTACATCATCAAAACAGCATGCCAACAAAAAATCCCCACATTATGCAGATTTACTGCTGGCAGCGGGTCAGCTTCCTCTACAACGGAACAGTACAAAGTATCTGCCTGGCAGAGCTGGTAATTACCATGAGTGCCTAGTCACCTTTACTCAAAGCCACATACTCAATAAAGCTGATGCTAACAGCGTGAGGTGTTGTTTGTTCCTGGTTAGATGGGTTGGGCTCAGAGGAGGTTACACAGAGATAGGTGACCTCATAAACACAGCAGCACTTAGGAGAAGTTTGAGAAAAAAACTGCATTAATGAAACTGGTTTTCTGAGAAGCCACTCCACTAGTATGGGAGGAAAGGGTCACTAAGTGCTTTTCAAATGAAGTTTGATAAATGGACTATATTTTGGTACCCACGAGAAGCTGGTCTCAGTTACACAACAAGTTCCTTGCATGTTCCTAATGATTACATTCTGAATGATTCTTAATGGTCAATAATGCAGTTTTTGCTGATGTATATATATACATAGAATGCCATATTATTCAAATAAGCCCCTGAATGACATAATTTGATCAATATTTCAGATTTTATGCAAATTTTATGAGATAATGGTAAAATAATTTGTTTGGCTTCAGTATGTCTATCTCTGTCTAGTAACATTTTGAATTGGCAAGTAATGTACAAGAAGTGGGAATGTACAGAAAACCTTCACCAACGTGTGATGTGCTGGCCTTTGGTTTGTATATCTTGCCTTCCCTTTTCTCTCAAAGGCACACTGTCACTGTTTTGTGTTCCTCTCTCCATGAAATGCTTCACTGGTGATGCAGCTCAGTTATTGCACCCGCGTTGGCACTTGGGCAACTCGGCAGTGAGCCGTTCAAGCAGTCTGTCTGTACAGTCATCTTCTTTGGAGGCAACTGATTGCTTCAATACAAATGTTATTGACTTAAACTCCCATGAAACTAGGCTCTGGCTTTTAATATTTACAGAATGGGTTTCATGGAGGAGCTGGATAGATTACTAGAAATAAGAAGGCTATCAGAATCAGAATCATTGAGGTGCTAAAGAGACCTATGAAAAGGAGCAAAAGTATGACCTTGAGCTGCCATTTAAGAGGATCTTTTTGAAAGGAGAGAACACTAGAATGACAGGATCAACTTCAGTGCTTACACATAGCTTTGAACAGTAACTTTTTGATCAATAATGCAAGGTAAATGCAGCACTTTTGTGGATGGGAGCCTGCTATGTGGTAAACAATCAATTTCATAATCTTGATTTCCCATTTAAAATCTTAGTTTTGCCTTGCCATCACATTAGAACTGCAGATTTCAATATTCTTTATTTGACACCTGATCTCAGCTATTATTTAAATTTTTGCTCCAGCCATAATCAGCTGTTTTTGTTTGTTTTCTGTTTTGTTTGGTTTTCATACGAAGAATATGTTATGTGAGACGCATGGGAAATCTACACCCTACTGAAGGGGAATATATTTTTCACATCAAAGCACTTCACAAACTCTCCTTTATTTAAATTCCTTACACATCTCTGATGAATAACCTCACAGAAATGGATGTCACACTCCAGATCTTTGTACCATTTGGTCCTCTGAGATTAAGAACAAGCTAGATCCCACTGTGCAGTTAGAAATTCAGTGAAGATTTCCTGGCAATCCCACAAGCAGAATCATCATAGCTCATTTATTCTTCAGAGATAGCTGCTGTCCAGGCAGATGCTGCAAGGAAGTGTCAGGAAAAAAATAAAATAGGAAAATGGGACTCTCCCAGAGAAGATATCAGAATTCTTACCGCTGGAACTTGGTGACTGAGAATGTTTTTCTGGCATGTTTTCCACTTGGAAAAATAAAGTCATGTTTACCTACTCTCCACACCCCTCACTTTGAATGGATCCTACCTTTCAAGCTCCTTTCCCCAGCAATTTTGAAATTTGCTCCACCTCCAAGTCAGCAAGACAAGGACAGAAATTCAGTCCGACCAGCATGTAGTAAGATTTCCAAAGTACAGCAATGGGTAGAGCTCCAGCCTGGGATCTTTGTGGGATTTTAGATCTTCATGCTAAGCTGGGCATTGCCATTCGTGTTCATCCTGATCTTAAGGATGCCGCATTTCTCAAGAAGAACCAGCTTCTTAATGTACAGCGTAGGAGAAACTGGAATTAGCATCCCACAATTGCAGTTTGATCCACTGCACTTCAGGCTAGGTTTCTGAAGTGATGAATCAGGGCAGTGTGGGGAGCATGTGCAGTCAATACATAGAGCTGTAGCTCTCCCCTATATCTGCCTGCCTGCTGGCTCCTGTTTCAAGACCAGAACTCACCCCACACCTTGGGCAGCCTGATTTGCTGGGGACAGCCACTATTAACAAGTCCTTTTACAAACAACAGACAAATGCACTTCGGGCTTCAAGTTTTCAGCAGGCAACAATTTTGTGAAAACGTGTACAACTTTGGTAGGGAGGGTGGACTTCTGGGTCAGACCCTGACAGCGTGGGCAGTAAATGATTCTA
Source organism: Bambusicola thoracicus (assembly GCA_002909625.1). Lineage (NCBI taxonomy): Eukaryota > Metazoa > Chordata > Aves > Galliformes > Phasianidae > Bambusicola > Bambusicola thoracicus. Next base: position 573 of record PPHD01012767.1, on the reverse strand, counting down.
TGGTAACAAATTCTGAAATGTAACTGATTCTTTGAAATGTTGAGCATCAGAATAAATGTTAGAAATAAGAACATTATTGAAACTTCAAATAAACCCGTTGTGCCATTTATTAAGTGGGGGGGAATGTAGCAAATCCTGAATGTCTGACTGGATCCCAAGTAAAGCAGAGTTCAATGCAGTTCACAGTTGCTGCTCCTTTATGAATTACACTTACATGCTGTGTACACTGAAATCTGTTTCAACACGTGGAGTTTCTTTCCCATTCTTTCCTGGTCGATGTGGAAATGCACCCTTTATGAAAATCACTGGCAGGAGGAAGGAGTTCAGCTCACTGAAGATAGCAATCTTTCTTTATTCAGTAACGCCTTAGGATTGGATTTGGCCTCCTGTCTTCGCTCTGCTTGATGTCCTTCCTGGCATCTCTCCCTGTTGCCAATATGTTTCTTCACCCGAGAGCTGCTCAGGCTTCCTCCAAGCCTGGGAGCATTTCCTGACACCTGAATGCTTATTGAATGACATAGATTTCCCTTGCACAGCTATCAGAGACATCAGGTTGGGCTTTTTTCATAGCGC
>PPHD01012766.1:0-17800 GCA_002909625.1 Bambusicola thoracicus | reverse complement strand
CTGATTTACTGTTTATGCAAGACCTTCTCTCTAAACCTGACAGCAAATATTGTGTTTATTTTCTCAAATAAAAGGAAAGGACCAAGTTCAAGGCTGCAAACTAGGTGTGAGAGTCACACTTGTTTAGGCAGAAAACATATGCAAGGTTGTAGTAGGAAAACAGACAAAAGAGGAAATATTTTTAGTCACCATTTCACATACAGTCAGTTTTCTTTCTATAACCTAGCTATCCATGCAGTCACTTTCTCAGTCATGCTAGGATGACGTTTACATGCACAATCACTGTTAATCCCAACCCTAAATGTCTCATTGAAAACAGGCTTGCTTGAACTTCTGCCAACCTGCTAACCTACTGGCAAAAATCAGCACAGCATTGTGTATTAAAATGCCTTATGGATTGCCAAGAGCTGTTACCTTCATTTCTTAGGACTTAGCAATCTGGACGATAGAGGAGCAAGACTAGCCTGTCCCTACTGGGGAGGAGAAACGAGATTAGGCTGTGCCTGAATGAGACAGCAGGGCTTGGCAAGGGAACGCTGTCCCTCTCCACGACCCGAGGAACGCTAGGTGGCACTGGTGGTATTCACACATATTTTCATCTACCTTTCTGAAAAGGAATCTGCTGATACCTTTCGACTTTCAGCAAGCAATACAGTGGTAGAAAACAATTCAAGTATTTCTCTCGGTGGTTTGCCAGCCAAAGATTAAAAAGTACTTTTTGCCACCTGAGTGGGGGCTGAAGGAAGGCTGTCTGACCCTCTTCTTCTTTCTCAGCACTGTCTCAATGGGTCTTTAGCTTGTTAAGCTCACTTCCACTCTATTCAATGATTGCAAGCCAACTGATAGAAATACTACTGTGCACATAATGTGTCTTTATAAACATTAATTATACTCTTATATTATGTATGAAAGTTGTCAAAGTGTTGGATTCTGTGATAGTGAGCTATCAGTGCTGATTGATGGCATTAGTATCCTTATTTTAAGTGTAATTAGACATATCTGAAAGCGGCAACACTATACAGGGGTTATCTGCAGCACAAATTATCCTCCTCTAAACTGACTTTAAAAACTCCCCAAAGGTTGCTTGTCAGTATGTTTACTTGCTCACAGTTCTGAGAAAACAAAATGGAACAAAACAGCAATAAAAAGAAAAGGAAATGGCATTCCCTGGAACTCATGCATTAAAACAAGTAGAGATACAGATTAAAAAGGGTACAAGAGAAATCATTTGAGTGTGAGCAAAAGATCAAAGCACCAACAGTGAGCAGGAACTGCCACCAAGCTGGCAAGCTCTGTAATGAAGGTCGCCATGCAACCACACTGGCTTTAGATTAACTTCTTTGAGTTCTAAGAAAAACCAACAAAGTGGGGTAATTCAGGGATGGAGGACAGTTTTTTTAATCTGAAGAATGTAACCGAACCTTTTTCATTATAAATGTGTGAAAAGTTCTCTTTCCTTCCCAGTTGAAGCACTTGCACAGCAGTACAGGAATTAGCTTGTGAAAACTTTCATAGCCATGGTAAACTGAGCATAGGGCTCATCTCTGTGTGCTACATGGCAACTGTTCCTGTGGTGCTCTGCTGTGCATCTACCTCATGGAGACCACACAGCCCCAGCACAGTATCTGCTCCTGTTGCTGAGAGCCTGGTGTTAGCAATTCCTAGCCTCGTTCTTTTAGAGATGAGATGTACAGGTAGGAAAGGTAGGAAAACAATTTCAGCTATTTCCTGCAAGCCCCTAATGGAACTTTTCATTTCCTTTAATGGGAAAGCTGAATGAAGGTAACTGTTCAGTGACATGTCTAAAGGTCCAGCTCTGCTTCCTCATCATCTAATCAAGCTAGAGGTTGCTGTTTATCTTGCTCCACAGCTGCTGCTCTGAACAGTTTTTCTTGCTTTCCCACAGAGGTTTCCCTGAGATATTTGGCTCTGTGGAATTTGTATCTGATACTCAAACTTTCAGTTGTCCTTCCTACTCTTGCACGTTTCTCTGTCTTGTAGAAACTTCTGCAAAATCCCAACACACCCAGTGGTTGGTGCGTTCAATCAGAATATGCTTCAGTTAGATATGAGATAGAAAAAAACCCACAAATCTGAAACTCTCTAGATTTCTAAAATCTGTTTTGAGTAAAAGGAAATAGAGAAATAATTGACTTATAGTCCTCTACCATGTCTGCAAATCAATATCCTTCACAGAATACGTAATCTTGCCCCCAAAACATTCCAAGTTCAGTTTATCTGTCAACACTCAGTAACTATGAAAATGCAGATACCTAGTTTAACAATTTTCTGTGATTTCACTAGTACTGTTGAGGTCCCCTCTGTTACCTACCTTCAAGTTTGATGTCTTACAATATCTACTTAACAGGAGCGTATACAGGAGAATCAGATTTTGTTGAAGGTACGTAGTGAAAAGAACACATATTAGAACAAGTGAAATTCTAATTATTCACTGTGAGGGTCAAAGACTGGGGCGGGTGCCCAGAGAAACTGGGGAATCACCAAATTTAGAGATATTTAAAACTCAGCTTGTCAAGGTCCTGAACGATCTGTTCTAGTCAAACTTAGTTTGATTTGGAGACCAGACTAAATGACCTCCAGATGTCCTTTCTAGTCTGAAGTTTTCTATGATTCTAAGTTTCTGTGCCTCATTTATTAACATAAACTACATTATGTGTTGTAGACATGATTGTCTTCTTTTGAACTTGTGATTCTTATGTATTTGTGCTAAGCCGTTGTTTGTCTATATAAGTACTCTTTTATACTTAAATAAGGATTATTTACAGGATTAATAAAAATTTGTCTGACATGACCTATTCTCACTCTATTTCTCTTGGTAATGGTTAAAAATATTATGTCTACACTACCTAAGGGTGTGCTCAGTTATAACACTAGAGTCAATCAATACCTGAACTGAAAAGCGCTGGGAAACTGTTCTAGGACTAGCTGCAGCATTTATGCTTTTCCTTCGGCAACAGGCCATGCGGTGCAAAAGGCCAGTTCTTGATGCTGGAGAAGGAGGCACAGGAAGTATTACAAATACTTTTCTTGTCATCGGGGAGAACCTCAAAACTTCTTTAAGTACTAAATATGGTTGTTAGCACCTGTCCTTCCCACTCTAATCTTTCTTTCTGCTCGGTTTCAGTTAGCAAGAGCATTCTTCCCTACTGTGGAAGCCATTTTGATTTCTTTTTTTCTCCACACACTAGGGTGGAAATTTGGCAACTCTCTATATGCTTTACAGCCTCTTTTACAGGCTGTACTCATAGATAAGTCCCCAACAGAGCTGAAGGAGAGCTAACTCCTGTCTTGGCCTCCCTTGTGATACACTCCCACCTCAATTACTCCTGTCCCTGGTTTCTTTGGCTGTTGTGAAGGCCCCATGTTCACTGCAGCAAACATCTTGTAGCTGGATGAAGTGCATCAAAGACCAGCCAGACTCACTGGTCCTAAAGCTGTTTTACAGCAACAAAGAAGGCCTGAGCATGACAGTGCTTCAGCCTGTAAAGTATAATAAAGAGCAAATGCACCGCAATGCAGCTGAGCAGTTCTGTTTTTTTAGAAATGTGCTTCGAAAGACTCTTCTCCCTTTAGGCCTGCTCTTTCAAACAGTTCCCAGTCCAGCATCATGATTCATTTTGCTTCATCTTACATAATGAGACGGAAGTGGAGATGACAGCCCAGCCCTAGAAACTGAAATTACTTTTCTAAAAACCTGCATAAACTGACTTATTATTAGGATTATAGATCACGGAAATTCACTGATTACTGCAAATGAGGAAGATACAGTAAGCTTCCACCATAGGGATACAGTAGCTATAAACAGGCTGGCAAAAGCAAATAAATGCACCCTGAGATTAGCATTTTGAAAGCAGCAGAGCAAGGAAGAGATGAGAGGGACTAATCATTCACAGAAAACAAACTACTTTATTTGGTCTGTAATGAGGCATTTGAGGGTGTTTTAAAGTTTCGGATTGTCGCAGAGTGAACTATTCTTCTATTAATCTGTTAGAGAATTGGTAAACAGCCACAAAAGGAGAAGCACATGCCTACGGCATTAGAGGGAAAATTGCCTACAGATTACAGTAACAACTATTTTCCAAAGGCTGGAAGAACACCTGAGAATACTACCTCTGCTGATAACTCTATCTCTGCAAAGGAGCAAATGCTTAACAATTATCTACACCGCCAAGAACAGCCACATTTTCCTGAGTGCCTCTACAAAAGCAGCCAGGGACCAGGTTTATGCGATAACATAAGAGCCAGGTAGAAAATTACTGAAAGAAAAAAAAAAATTGCCAGAGAAATTGTAGAGAAAGAGAAAGAAATGGAAGCTTTCCTCTTTTAATGAAGGACTTAAAGAAAATAAAAATAAAATTAAAAATTCTCAGCCCTCTTACACTGCTTTCTCCATGCCAAGCCACCTGTAGATTTGCGCTGCCTCAGAGAGGAGCCTATCTCTCAGTTGTTAAGCAGACCACTGCTCCATGCTGCACTTGCTAGGCTAGATTATCCACTAGATGCTTTAATGAGTCTCTGTATTTCCTCCTCTTTTCCTTGCATCATATCACAAACAGACTCTGCTGGAGAAAGACCTAAGAGAGAGGGCAAAGGGTTTTCCTAAAAAACACTTAAAAACATCCTCTCTCTCTTTCAAAGGTTTCCGTGAGTTAAGAAGGCTAGTGGAGAGTCAGAAAAAAACCCCTGTGTATTACCTTTACAAGAAACAGAAAAGGTTTTGTGAGACTAGGAGTTCAGGCAAACTGGCTCAACCCATGCACAACCTCAGTAGCCTTTCAACTTCAGCCATAAACACAGCATTGGCAACACCTCCCTTAGAAATAAGGTGTTTTTAGCCTCAGTTCTCCCTGATCTGTTGAGGAGAAACACCACAGCAGGTGCTAGCATGAAGAGGGCAGGCAGCCTGTGTCTTCTTGCATCTATATAACAAACTTCAAAACAACCAAAGCTTTCTAAGAGCATCTAGACCAGCATCAGTGTCTGATCGTGGAACAAGAGATATGCCTACTGGTCATCTCCAGTCTACCTCTCTCCACTGAGCAGGTTTGTCATTAGAATCCCTTTTCTTCATAACAGGATACTAGAGGAAGTAAAAAAGCCCTCCCTATATTACATAGAAATTGTATATGATTTATTCTTTTTAAGCATTTTAACAGCTTCTGTAGCATGGTGGGAACTGTACTTGGTACGTCAGATGGAAGTTCAGTTTCCTCAGCTGTGCTTTTCTGTTACAACAGTTAAGAACGTCCACCCCAAGGGAACCCTAAACATAAGAATTAAGAAGAGCTGAGACCAGGAGCCTCATGATTGTACACTTCACACTAATGTTTGCACAAGTATTTCAGGCACACTAATAGGTACTGCTATAGGCCTAACTAGTGAAGCTAGATGTTATAAGCGAACACGTTCTGGACAAAGGAGATGGGAAATGGCAGGTATATTTACACACACACACACACACATACACAAAGATATTTGTGAACTTCTAAGAGCCGTTACAAAGGTTCTGATTATCCAACATATCTTCAGGTTCACACTTTGTGCCTGAAGTATTTCAAAACAAGCGAGAATAAATTTTTGATATCAGCAAAGACATTAGAATTCACACGGATTATATTCTAAGATTGGAACAAGCATTAGAGAACCACGGGCAGATTGCAAAAACTCAATGTGCAGTTTAAAGCTCCCTAGATAGAAACATAAATTTTAAGAAATAACCCACCTTGAGGAAAAGTGACTGAGGAAAGAATGCAGATAGATCCCCATGAGTTATGGGTCAGTATATCTCCATCTGCAGAGGAAGGAAGTATAGAAAGATTTATGTGAATTGTAAACTGGGGAGTGGGAGAGTTTATATTCAGACTGGCTGTTGAAGCTGCTAACACAGAAAAAAAATGAATGGTAATGGGAGGGAGTAGGAAAATATCAAGCACTGGATACAGTGATAGAACTTTCAAGTGATGCTTTTAAGAGAGCTATCAGGTTCTAAGTTTGCTTTACAGCTTATCTAGAACTGATAATCATAAGTAGAAAAGTAGCTTCCAACTTCATCTAGAGGCATGAAAGTTATTAAATGCTTTATGACAGAAATATATACAATACTGAAAGTTCTAGTGATGTTTACAAGAAAGAATGGTAGTAGAAACATTTTGAATTTATGTAAACTGTTTTATTTAGGTTCTGCTCAATGCATACTAGAAAATGCACCTGGAAAGCACATAATGATAGAAAAATCTTTGTCTAGAGCTCCATTTAGAGACAAAGTTCAACAACGACAACAACAAAAATAGTATGATGCTTTACCAGCAAATATTCAAGGAGAAATCCAATTTTTGTATAGATTAATTTGCTTTCATATGTAGAGATATATACACAATTCTTAATGATAGGATGTTCTGGTGGTCTGCTTGATACAAAGGACATAAAGGGGATGAAAGAGCTGCTTTATGAAAGAAGACAAAAAGGGATGAAGGACTTCAGTCTGGAAAAAAAAAAAAGACCTGAAAGAATAAGTCTCAGGTTGATTAAACCATGCAGGCAATGGATAGGCTGAATGCAGAACTCTTGTTTGTGAAATTCTGTAATAGCATAGAGAGCACTCAAGCAAGATCTACAGATTGGTTTAAAATAGGTTAAAAAAAAAAAAATTCCTTACATAGCAGGGAGCAAATTTCTAGTGCTTGCTGTCATAGCAGGCTGCAGAAGCAAGCAGTATCTGCAGGTTCAGAGAGAAATCATGGACCAAATGTCCATAAACAGATACTAAAAGCCCTAGATGGGGATCTACCCTGTAATCCACACAGCAGTCCTGGAGACTGACACAATACCAAAGTAAGGGACTGACTGCAGGGAGAAGCCAGTCTCCAAATCTCTTCCTAAAACTACCACTCTAATGTCACTATCAGAAAAAAAGATTCTGCACAGGATGGACCACAGGTCTTGCTGAGTGGAGCCTCTCTTACAGTGTTAAATGTTACAGTCCTGGCATATCCTACTAGAACTTGGTCTTCAAATAATAAATAAATGCAATTAGGAAATGAACAAACCAAACACTTTGTGCTTCTAGCTCTTTCTCCTTTTCTCCATCTCTCTCTTGTTGCTGTTTGTTAAGGCACCAGTTTTTATATTAAATACTATTGTAATTTAAGTGCTAACAATGGCTTGTCATGATTACCAAAACTGTAATATCTCTCACTTCCACCTCTTCCATTTATCCTCATTCTCCTTCCCAGTGTGCACCCCATCATTCAGAAATACACATTCTCACATGACATGAAGTGGTAAGAAGAGCCACTATAACAGGAGAGGTTTCCATTGAATCTTTTTTCTCTTAAAGCACTTCCAGAGAGGCTTTAAAGTGCAACTTCTCACAGCCCTGAAATGCAGCCAGCTCAGAGGCAGACTGCTTCAAGTGTTTAATAGTTCCCAGCAGCACTAATCAGTAGGTATGGACAGGAGGTTAAGAAGGGTACTATGTCTGAATAAAATGAACAATCTCGTTTCAAAGGTCTTATATTTCTTTAAAGCAGTCAAGAAGAAGACAAAAAAGAGAGCAAGAGACAGACATAAAACACAAACACTGGAGAAGGCAATCTAAAAGGATACTGAATGTGTGATGGACTTTATGGAATAAGAGAGGTGAAAGATGACGAGTACTTAGAAAGTAACTTCTGCTGAAAGCAGGGAATTTTCATGATCTGGAGACCTTTAACCTATGCTACATGTGTCAAAAGTTTTGTGTAAGGAAGATTTTCCTTACAATTTAACAATGAGATACTGGCAAGGCAGATAGCATTTTGAGCTGTGGTAGAAAAAGTTGTCCTGTGGTAAGATAAACAATCCATGAAGCTATTACACATTTCCCAACCCACCTTATGTTATTTTTTAGCAAGACTGCTCTTCTGTAAATCTTTTATTTTTCTGATTCTTTCCTTCATTTTCCTTCAGCAAAACAGTTCTTTCAGTAAGACAAAATAAGTCAGGATCAGAGATTCAAGGCATTTAAATTATTCTCAAAGCAAGCAACTACAGAATGTGTGGTCCAAGGAAACTCAGAAAAGAAGCTAATTGTGGATACTGTAGGGGTGAAAAAAGAAAAAGAAAGAGCAGTGTTCAATAGACATGGACCCTTATTTCCTTAGCAGTCATATGGCATAAATCCACACTGCAAAAATGGCTAACTCTGGTCTGGCCCAAGCAAAATTCCCAGATGTGCCTGCATTCTTGCAGGAGGTTCCTTATACCTTACCTTTCTATTTTTGCTATCCTGGCCATGTGCACATCTTAGTACACACAGTACACAACTGTGTGTACTTGATGATGTCCATAAAAAATCCAGAGAGACTTCAATAGAAATTAATTGAATATATTAATTGTATTTGAATACCCAAGTTCATTGATGCAAGGTTTTTATTTCGTTGGAATGACTGTTATCTACTACATGCAATGTTTACTGTTAGTTCAGCCCCATGTGACAAACTCCACAAATCTGGACCTGTGTAAAATAACAGAAATCCATGGGCTCCATGGGAAGCACCCATGAGTTCTGAAGGGATTGCCAGACTGTTGTCTATCATTTCTGATAGGTAATGGCAAATGTGTTAGGTGCCTGAAGACTGAAGGAACACCATTCTTCAAAAAGGGCAAGAAGGAGAACTTCCTCTAACACGAGAAAGAGCTTCTTTACTTTGAGGGTGATAGAGCACTAGAACAGGCTGCCAAGACCTTGGTTGTGGAATCTCCTTTTCTGAAGATATTCAGAACCCACCTGGACACTTTTACTTTGCAACCTACTCTAGGGAACCTGCTTTAGTAGGTATGTTGGACTAGGTGATCTCGAGAGAACCCTTCCAGTCCCTACAATTCTGTGATTCTGTGAATGTATCAGGACATCACCTGCAGCATCACTGTAGTGAAGACCAGAGTTGTTGATAAAGATTGCAGTGGGTACAATGAGAAATGCCTGAATGCTTAACAAGCAAATTAACTGTCCAAACTGGAAAAAGTAGTAAGCACTGCTGAGGAGCTGGGCTAATGCACCTGGCATATTGCTGTGGTGACCTCGCTGTTACTTCTGCATTCCATGACCAGTCTCCACTCTGCTTTGCCATGCGCACAAATACCAGCTTGCTCAGAGCTCAGGATCACCTTACCATGTACAGCCAGAGAAGTGCCTCCCATTTTTCCAGTTTATGCAACTGGGTTTGTCAGAAGCTGAGAAGAAAGATAACCTCTTCATCCTCCTTCAGGCACCTCAAATCCCTGCTAATCAACCTCCTGGGGGTCTCAGCAAATAAGCAGCCTATGGATCAGTTTGGATTAGTTGCTACAGAATGGATATCTCCTGTCTATATATGAAGTACTGTGGAGCAATGTACAAAGACTTGCTCCCTGCATCTCTCTAAGGACTACAGAGAAATTACACGAGTACATACAAATGCATGTCAGTCAGGTCTGATTGATACTCTTTGTTAGAGAGACAGAATTAGATAAGTGGCACAGACTCCAGCACTTACAGCTGGTCACCTCCCAGCCTTCCTCTTCAGCCTACACACACATTCTGGCAATCAGGCACGCATGAAGAGCTTCCTCTGTTAAGAAATACAAAATATTCTGTCTTGTTTCCAAATAGGCACAGTGTCTAGGATCCAGCCTAAGGTTAGTCCACCTCAATCTCTTTGAGACCTTCGTCTATACTTTCACTCCTCTTTCTTTTACTCATTTCGATTTCTGCCTGGCCATGCTCTTAATGCAGAAGCACAGGGAACATACAGAGTGATGCAGCCAAGGACTGGAGCAGGAAAGGGACAAGCTGCTCTTCCCATCACAGCACAGTATGAGATCTGCAAAGGGATCTCTCAGACTCTGAACTGATGGGTATTACTGAAATTTTAACAGAAATGGTTTCTTTCCAAGAACACAGCATGGAAAAAAAATATTTTTGACATTCAGTTTCTGAAAAACAACAAATTTTAACAGATTTAGGGTTGGATGTTGCTTACCATCTGTGTTTTCCTGGGCTTTTTGAGCTCTGATCTCTAGCTTACCTTGCTGAATCTTCATATCTGCCATTGAGATTACAGAACTGCAGAGGCACGACTGTACTATAAATAGAAGATTTGGGGTATTTATGGCATTGTTATACAGTTCAGTTAGAGAAGTTTGGAAGCTTGACTTCAAGTTTCTCATTTGCTGTGGGACAGAAAGTGGTGTAAGAAAAACTATATATTTTTAATTGTTCCTCTTCTTGTTTCTTTTCTTTTAGTTCCAAGCAAAGAGCAACCTTCAGAAATGCGAGGTTCCTTACCGTTTCTTCACCGCAGTTAGAAAACATGATTGATTCCTATAGGATGTGACTATATATATATCATCCATAAATATTCCTGGCAATTTGTCATCCTTATTACTCAGATTCTGGCTCAGTTTAACTTTGATGAAATCTTCGGTCTGGGTCATCCAGGAATAGCTTTCACTGGCTGGGATACAGACATTTCATAGCTTCTTTTTTGCAGCTATTGGGATTTGGGGGTTGTATACGCCCCGTGGCTTTGAACATTTCGTATTGTTGATATGAGTGTCTGCTGAAATTTGTTTGAGAAATTTTCCCATGGAGTACAATTTTATAATGTCTTTAAAAAGCTCCTTGCATGTGATGCTTTCATATTAGTTTGGGCTGGCAGACTATTAAAGAAGAGGAGTCACCGATCTCAGAAGATATTTTTTCCTGTTAACTGCGCTCTTCATTTTACCTTTGCTTCTCCAGCAGTGAATATACCCCAAAAAGGTAGTTTATCACCTTTATGTAGTTTGTATGTGAACTGTTCTTTGGGGAGAAAGAGAAAGAAGAAGAAATATAAAGAAGAGGCAATCTCAGATCAATCATACTCATTTCCAAGGGATATGACCTATAAGCACTTCTGAATGGGGAGCTCTGTGCTGATTTGATTCCTCGTGTCAGAGCAAGCTGCAGGCTTGCTGTGCTGGCTGCAATCAGCGCTTCCAGGACAGGCATGGGAGGGCTGTATGGATTTATCTCAGCTTCTTTTCCCGCACCAGCAACGGGAAAAGGAGGCACACAAGATTTCTGGGTGCAGCATAATGTATCTGCAGAGGATCTAAGAACAGCATATCAAAAGAAAGGAACAGAGAATTTCTCTGACACACCTTCTTCCTCTCGGTGAAATATATTTCTGAAGGGATTGCTGCTTTCATCCCTGTCTGTCCTCCGCACACCGCATATCTGTTTTTCCCCATACAAGGCACTTGTTTTGGTTTTCTGAAAAGACTTTTGGTTAGAGATTTCTGCAATTCTTTTCAGTTTAGCTGAGACAGTATGTGCTACTCTAAAAGATCAATTGAAATACAATTTAAAAAAAAATCTCAGCGTCTTACAGCAAGGTCTGTTAGACTGTGGAATAGTCTCCCAGGGATGCAATGGAAATGACTTTCCTTGCAACGAATAAAACTGCTGAAACAAAATACTAGGAATTATAGAGTAGAGAGCAAATGAGATTCTTGCAGAGACTGAGCTGGGATTTAGCAGACATGATGGGTCAGTACAGGCAGTTCTGACTTTCTTTTTTTTACCTCTCTAACTCTACCTGTGTAAACAAAAAAGGAATGCAATTTTGTTTAAATAAAAGAAAAAAGTCACATAAAATCACTCATTTTTACATACCTGAATAGTTCTCCCACAGTTTAAATGAAGCTGTAATTTCCTCCATTTCTGCGCCGTGTTCAAAGTCATCATGTATTACTTTTAACAGATAAAGCTATGTTTGCTTTAAGTAATTTTCCCTTTTGAAGTGGATTGTCTTGATTTAAGACTTTCTAACATTTATACATTGTTTCACCTTCCTGAAATTTCCAAAAGCTGTGTGCATGCACATTCGCTTTTTCTGAGATGGTAAGGGTTAGAGCCTTGTCTGATTTAGTTATTAATTCTCACTGTTCCCCATCCACAAACTGTGCTACATTTCAGTTTCCACCAGCAAAACTTATTGTGCAAGCTGAGGCAATCCTGCAGAACATGCCACAGCATCTGTTCATTGTATTCAGTTTTCAGGACGCTATTTCCTTCTACTTCTTCATATAACCTGTGATGAAACACAAGAACCATGACATAATCTTGTCCTGTATACCTGAAAGAAGCCATTTTATCTTAAACGTGGAAGTAGTTAGATGTTCATGGAATACCAGGAAAGGTCAGGCTTGAAGCATTACTCTCATTTGTCTGGGTAAAATGTAATAAATCATATATTCCCGATGAAAGGTAAAATCTGAGTAGAATTCTACTAAAATGGAATTGGATGCTTATGAAAGCTATGGTACTCCTCTGTCTCTAATCTGTAATGCCTCATGTATAAAAAAGAAATCTCAAAAAGTGTCCTGGAAGGATGTAGGGCCAAATTCTTTCTTGTCATTTCCAGCTACTTTGCAAGCACCTTGTGGTCCACCAGGCACTATGCAAAAGACATGGTCGGACCATTGAGTATTTAGCCCTGTAAAAATGGAAGTGTGAGGTGAACAAGACACACAGATTCAAAGCCACAAGCTTTGTATGGGTTTATCGTAAGAAAACAAAAGCTATATGCTTAAGTGTAGATGACAATGGCTAGTCACATGAAAAGATCTGTGCTTGAGTTTTATAGCTGATTTTAGATTATACTTGTCTTTCTCTTGGATAGAGGAGATTGGAGCCTCTGAGGGAGAAGGAAAAAAAAAAAGTAGAAATTTCAACTCTTAGCTCCAGGGATGTAAGGTTGACCGAAATGGAACAGCTGGGATACCCAGATTTATTCTTTTCATAGATGCTGAAAAGAAGATGGCTTTGCCTTTCCCTGTTGTTCCAGTTTCAAGAGCATCGCGTTGCACAAATTTATTTCTAGGATAATCAGTGAATGTCATGGATATCCATAATGAACTTACAGATCCCTCAGATGAATTCAAGGAGCCTTGGATCAGACCCAAAAGTACAATACGTCTTTCAATAATTGATCCTTTTTATATATGAAACTGAAAAATGTGTACAAGTGGTAGGTCACAAATTTCCCATCCCCTATCTATGGATAATTTTAAGGATTTGGATCATTTTTAAGCCTGAACTCTACAGTTAGTTTGCTTTCAAGCTCCATATTGTATCTGGTTTTCCCGTGGGCTTTTATTTTCATTTGATTTCAACAGATGTTATTTACAGCTATTTCCCTCTGCTTTGGAGAAGGATTTATCATTGAGACGTATTTTCTTTTTAGTGCACAAATACATAAAATCCAGGCATGAAGCCTGACCAAAACAGCTGGAAAGTGACACTGAAATTAACGCTATAGAGCTGCTTCTCTAATCTGCTGAGCAGTTTATATAAACGCAGTTTAAATAAAATGAGTCTGCAAGCAGCAAAGCTAAGGGATATTAAATCCTGGCTTTATAAATGATGGCCATGATAGCAGGAACTACCCCATAGTGTGCAATTTTTTTCTTTCATATAACAAGGTTATCTGGCCTCACAAGCTTCTTAGGGTAAACTTAATTAAAGTAATTTAAGAGAAAAAATGCAAAAGGAGAAAAAAGTAGCCGTTTTGATTTTGGAAACGAAGTATTTTCAACTATGTATATTTCTGTGAGCTAGAAGTATGTCTCCCTGTACATAGTCAGGGACTTAGAGGGAGAAAGCTGTTGCATATTTCTTTTTCCTATGAGTTTGCATGCACACAAACACAAAGATGGCTTGCATAAAATGGAAAATTCATTTACCTTGTTCATAGCGTGGAGGGGAGGGGCATTTCCCTTTTCCTGGGAGACGAGAGCTCAGTGAATAATAAAGGTTTCCTCCAAGAACAGAGTATGCTACACATGCTGGCAATGCATTTTTCAGTGTTCCTAACGTTTCTATACAGCTGTGATTCGTGGATATAATAAAATATTGATATCTGTTTCCACAGTTCCATCATGCAGCAAAAAATCTTTATGTGATCTAAATTTAACATTCCTTCAATGGACTGGAGACTGCGAGTTGTTTCTTGCCCTGGTCGAAAAGCTCTGTGCCACCCCATCTGCTGCTCCAAATGCCAGACCTCAGAAATATCACTGGATGGCAGGGCTGTTTGTAAAGGAGTGTTTGCTATTGTATTCAAGTTTCTGATTAGCTTGGTAAAAACATTTCCCTATCAGTTTGTATTACTGAGCTGTTGCTGAGTTACAGGCCCAAGTCTAATCTCAGATTGATGAAGTGTATCCAACATGACATTTGACTCAATCTGCTCATAAATAATAATAATACTTTACATTTATAGAACCCTTTTCAGCAAGTGCTCTCTCAAAAGGCCTTTTTGACCTCCAATTTATCTGTTGTGACTCTCCCTGAATTAGAGGCGAGTGTAATGTCTTCTACTCCACTACCACATATGGCATGGCAATGGCCATGAGACAAATTACATTCACAATGAGATTTCAACTATCTTCTCTACACGATGCTCGATAATCCATCTCAGTGGATATCACCTGTAATATTATTAGGGACTCAATCACTCAGAAATCTGTCAGCCATATAAAAATCTGAATGCCTGGTAAGTACAACTTCATTTTTTTTCCAAATCTGGAATCTACAAACCTCAAACAATTACATAAACTTAAGAAGGTTGTTTGGTAATACTAACTCCAGAGTAGTTCTAATTTTAAGTACAATTATCTGATGAATGAAAACATCAGTTTCATCAAGTGAAAAAAGAGGCTCCTGGACTTACTCAGGGTTTAAGGTGTTTGTTCCTCTGACTTAACTAGAGAACCATCAGAAATGGTGTCACACAGTGGTATGTTTCAGTACCACATCTAAATGTTTGCGTAGGTCATATCAAAATAAGACTTCACTCCGTTTACTGTTAGGATTTTGTTTTTCCACCTTAGTTTGTGAGGCGAGATTTTTAAAGGCATGAAAGCATCAAACAATGCAGATAGGTGTTTTCAGATTCATGTGCTGTGCCTATTGCAGCTATTGAAGTTTAAGTCCCATGAATAAAATCACCTTTGATAAATTGTGGATGCTGGCTTCAACTGTGCCAATGCACAGTATCCATCTACATTCCTATCTGCTTAGAACTCATCATAACACGTTTTCTCCTGGTTCCTGGTGAAAGGAGAGGTACAACTTCTATTGCATGCAAGAGCAGAACTCAGCCAAGTGGAATTTTAGCCTTTTTCATTTTTAAAGTAATTTATTTAATGCAGATAATTTTATTGTTGATGTTTTGTGTGCTGTTGGTTTGTGTTTATGTGCGTGGTACCATTTTGATTTGAAAAAATCCTCGTTTACTTAGGTTATTTTATGATAGTTTTATGGCTCATAGGCCATTCTAAAGACAGCCCATGAAAAACTTTACAAAAATATGTGGAATACACAGGGATGGAAAGAGAACGCATGAACTCCTGCATGTGAAATTCTCATCTTGCAAATGAGAGATTCAACCATAAATTCCTCCTCTGAATCAGGCAGAAGAAGGACAAACTTTGCACTGAGTACTTAGGGATTTTAGCTATGCTGGAACAAACTCTTAGATTTCTGGTTTTACATTAAAAATGTAGAGAATCTTCTGTTTAATCCAGTATGGCTCTATTCCCCAAATTATGCCAATAAGGCCATTATATAGCTTCCCGTCCTTGACGAGATGCCCACAGAATCAGCAAATACCAAAAGTAAACAGAACTATGGTATTATAATACATCACAGGCAGGTTCCTTCACACATCCTGGCCAGGTCTCTCTTGCAGTGTTTCAGTGCTAATGGTAGACATCCCATCTGGGGCCCTCAGCACAGAAAAGACGTGGAGCTTTTGGAGAGAGTACAGAGGAGGGCCACGAAGATGATCCAAGGGCTGAAGCACCTCTCCTATGAAGACAAGCTGAAGGAACTGGGCTTGTTCAGCCTGGAAAAGAGAAGGCTGCAGGGATACCTCATGCAGTCTTCCAGTATTAAAGGGATTTTATAAACAGGAGAAAAATCAACTTCTTCCATGGGTAGATAGTGACAGGACAAGGTGGAATGGTTTTAAACTAAAGGAGGGAGATTTAGATTGGATGTCAGGGGGAAGTTTTTCACTGAGAATGATGGGGTACTGGAACAGGCTGGCCAGAGGGGCTGTGGATGCCCCATCCCTGGAGGTGTTTAAGGCCGGGTTGGATGGGGCCCTGGGCAGCGTGATCTAGTACTTGATCTAGCACTTGATCTAGCAGCTGGCAGCCTTGCCTGTGGCAGTGGGGTTGGAACCTGATGATCCTTGAGGTACCTTCCAATCCATGCCATTCTATGATTCTCTGATTCTATCTATGATTCGGTGATTCTGTGATTCTGTGATTCTCTAAACTCTCATAGATAAATTAAATATATACTATATATCATCTTTGCAGTTTGGCATCTGATAGCAAACTGGAATCAAAAGGTTAAGTCAATGGTTCTGACCTCATACCTTAAGTCTGAACTATTCATTCCTACCTTCCTTTGGATGAAGCAATCACATAAAAATAAAGCATTTTCTAATAAAAACAGTAAGTGTTCAGACCTCTATTTAAGACAGAAGGAATTTTGATAGTTCTGATTTTATGGACTGTAGACTAGGGAGGCAAAGTATGTTGATTTTCTTATAAGGGATAGAAATAAAGTGAAATGAAAGCAGATGGATCTGCCCTAGCAGTGAACCATTGGATACAATACTTTGCTTCAGTGAGTATCCAAATTATTTTCAGGTAGTTTGGCACATAGGTAATTTATGTGCTTCGTTCTCTGCCTGCTATTTAGAAGCTGTTTCTCAAGTAGGGATTGTTCTCTGAACTGTTCACCTTTGCATGCACTATTTCACTCTTAACTCTTCTAATATTCCTCTTTAGGTTAACTTAGTGAAGTGAATTCAATACACTTTTTTGTTGCACTCAGAGACTCTGCTTGTGGCTAGAGTCAAACTGAAAACGGCAAGGGTGCTCCTAGGTGACTGACTGCTTGATGACTGTGTGTATGATGCAAGAGAGGCTGTTCCAGCCGTGATATGTTTGCTGTCACTGAGCAGAAGGAGCTATGACTGAAGTGTCCCTGCAAAGAGCAATGCCATCGAGTACATTTTTGGATAAAAAAATGAAAATTCTTCCTTTGAGGTCTGAAATACAAAAACTGACTTCTATGTGTAGTGAATTTTTTTTTTCATATTTTGGGATATAAAGCAGAAGACTGAAGCACAAACTGTTGTCTCAGACAAGGTACAACTCCGAGTTAAAAGCACTCAATATCCTGAGTTCTCTGATCCCACAAACAAACCAATTCTCCCCTTCACTTGTGAAGCCTAGTGTAGAGGGGCAATACTCTCCATAAGGACAAAAGATTTTTCAAAGGAAGCAGCTGAAAGACTAACAACTGCCCACAATGGGACTTTAATACTTGGAAATCACAATACTGAATGAAGTATCCAGACTGTCTGTACTGAAAGACTCAAACAATTTCTAGGTAACACCACCATATCTATCTGACTTAAATGACAAATACACAAACGTACCTTTGGAGGTTCTCAGACCTTTCAAAACCATGTGAAAGGGCTGACACAAGTAGATTTACAGAAGAGGATAAATCTTGGCAAAATACTGCAGAGCAGTTCAATTAACCTGCTTCGGGGAAACCTAGTTTAATTGCTGGACTGCAATCACTTCCGATAAGGTCTGATACTAACATTATTACCTGTCTGTAAATGTATCTTCATCAGATATTCTTCCTAAGGCAACTAAATAAAACTGACAGCCTCTCATTTAA
>PPHD01012765.1:0-17800 GCA_002909625.1 Bambusicola thoracicus | reverse complement strand
TTTTGCATTTTCTTGTTCACTGCAGGCTTGATTTTTATTTATGTATTTATGTATGTATGTATGTATGTATTTATTTTTACCTCACAGTCATCCTCCAATACCTACTTACTTCATTGGTTTTAAGAGAGAATGTGGAAACATGTGTTAGGCTTTTTGTCGCTTGCTGGATAAAGTTACTTGTTCCTATCGAATGCTTGTTCTTTAATTACGCTGGTTATGATTTGTTGTAAATTAGGCTCATATTGAATGATCTCAGAAAGACTGCTTGAGACTCAAGAAGACTATGTTTTTACTATTCAAGTTTTCTGGTTTATGAGTACTGTGATATCTTCTCAGATATTTTGTTACAAAATAAATTCCATTTAAATGGGAGCCTTAAAAATCTCACATAGGGGAATATGTCTGGTACAGTGCAGTCTGGTGCCTCTAGTAGCTAAATGGCATTTCAGTATGTAAAAATCAATTGAAACCTAAAACTGGCGTTGTCTGCAATTTTGAGTAATCTATGGGTACAAAATGTATTTTAAATTGTAATTCTGGTTGTATGGTCCTCCATTTGTTGACTCATTCTTTTTTTCCTGCCCTGCTGTAGTCACTGAACAGATCAATCCTAGCTCGGTGTTGCTCCTAAAGCACTTTTTTTCAAAGCGTCTTTTAAAATGGCTCATAAAACAAAAGGTAATATACAGAATATACACAATGCTGTCCTTCAGGTTTGTGATACTTGTCATGATCACTTAATAGGCAAGATTTTCTTTTTACTGATATGTGTATCAAGAAAAAAAAAACCTGCTATTTTCTCTGGAGATCTCTTTGTCACCATTGATTGCCTTAATTTGATTTTATCCAGCAATTCTTGCAAAATTCACCATGTTAAATTAGCAACCTTGTATTTCACCTAGCAAAGCTCAATTGGCTCTTAATTAGTGAACTGCTCAATTACAGAATCACAGAATTGTAGGGGTTGGAAGGGATCTCTAGAGGTCACTGAGTCCAGCCCCTCTGCCAAAGCAGGTTCCCTACAACAGGCTGTACAGACAGGCATCCAGGCAGATCTTGAATGTCTCCAGAGAAGGAGAATCCACAACCTCTGGGAACATCCTGTTCCTGTGCATTATTAGTTACTGATGGTAACTGAAGAACATTCTTCATGAGTCATGGTCAAAAAGAAAACAGACAAAGGAACTCAGTGGACAGAAGCCACTGAATCACAAGAACCCGTTATTATAACTACTTCTCAGCATGCATCTTGCAAAAGAAGTCATGGATATCTGTTCATCTTGTGTTCCTTGCCAGCTCTACCCCAAGTACTACTTAAAAGTGTGATTTCTTTCTATAGTTCTCATTTTTCTTCAAGATGTGTAAAATATCTTACAAACGTATTGGTTCATTAGTTTTATTAATGCATTGCTGATTGTCTAGGGCCCCCAGCACAAAAAAGATATGGAGCTGTTAGAGGGGTTCCAGAGGAGGCCACAAAGATGCTCAGAGAGCTGGAGCACCTCTCCTATGAAGACAAGTTGAGGAAGTTGTAATTGTTCAGCCTGGAGAAGGGAAGGCTGTGAGGAGACCTCATTGTGGCTTTCCAGTTCCTAAAAGGAGCCTGTAAACAATAAGGAGACCAACATTTTTCATGGCCTGATACAAACAGGACATGGGAGATCAATTTTAAGCTAAAAAGGGGAGATTTAAGTTGGATGTTAGGCAGAATTTCCCTTCCTAGAGAGTGGTGAGGCGCTGGCACAACTGCCCAGAGAAGCTGTGGTGCCCCATCCCTGGAGGTGCTCAAGGCCAGGTTGGATGGGGCCCTGGGCAGCCCAGGGACCCCCCCTGGTTGGGGGGGGGGGTCTTAATGTTCCTTCCAACTCAAGCCATTCTGTGACTATCATTCTTTGGTTCAGTGATTCTGTGATCTACTGTTGTACATCATACTTTCTGTCTGGATGGTTCAATGATTCTTTTACTGTTACACAATAATTTGGGGGTTTGATACAGTTTCACTTGAAACATCCCTCCAAATCCCACTATCAAGTTTCCTGTGTGCTACTCCTGTTTATCAGGACCCTACCTTGTCTTTTTCAACACTCCAGATTTTTGAGAGCTGATTTAGAGCCTCTGAAATGCCTCCAGTTTTCACAGCACTTCACTGAACACCTTCTGCAGTCAAGCTTGTCTCAGGTTACCTCTCTGAAGCAATGACAGCAGTACAAGTGGATATAGCTAAGCTAATGAGTTGAATGGATATGGTAATAGGTATATAACACTGACAGCATGAGGTTCACTGCTGCCTGACTTAACACCTTCAAGCAGATTTAACAGCTGGTTCTGACTTCCACACTACTGGTGCTAAATGGAGACCAGCTTTCTCTAGCCGAAGTCATAGCTGTGATGGCAGTCCCAGCTATATCAACTGTCTGAATGATGAGAGAGAACATAGATGACCCTTCAGCCTCTATGTGCAGGGTAAATTTTTTGTAGTATTTCAAAGCACTCTGGGAATCCCTTCAGCAGACATTCCTAAATATGTCCCAGGCTTGGCTTTTTTTTTTTTTTTTCCCCCCAGCTTGTTTTGTTTTAAATCATGATATAAATTAATCATAAATGAAACTTTCTGATATAAGAAACCATGGGCTTATATACTTAACCACAGATAACTGTTGATTACCCTAGGACAAGACTACCAGAGTGCAAGCTGGTGTGAATCTAGGTAAATTCCTTACCTACCATCCTTTAACAAAAAAGTCTACTGGAGCATTCATTTAAGTGTTCTGTACTGTACTTGTGTCACGTGATTTAAAAATGAAGAAGCAATACCTTAAGGTTTCTTTCTCCGCTCTTAAACAAAATGCTGTATCAACGTAAGAAGTTTTGCTAACTTTAAAGGAAACATCCCATCGGTTCTATGTCTGGAAAACCAAGTACCTGGGGAATAATTTGATGTGGTCATAGAATATATAAGCATGTGTGATCTGTGGTTAAAGGCCTCCATGATTCTTTGACAATAAGACCTTCAATTTTAGCATAGGAAAGGAATGACTTGGGTTGGGATATCTATAGCTCTCTATGCTGCCTGTTGTCCAAGCAACCTCAGTGTTATGGTGGAAAGGAAAGCAAAATTTGAATTTGTGTTTTGCTGTTACTCATGTTATTTCTGCAGCATATGGAGCATTGTATGGGTGTTCCTATCCTGTCCCATTCTTACTGGGAAATACAAAATAAGATACCAGGAAACTTAAGAGAAGCTAATACTATTAACCCTTTAATATTGTTGGCTGCAGTATAATATATTTCAGATTAAATGTTATAGGATGAGGTATCTAAAAATATCTTCAAGGTGCACAGCCAGTAGACTTTCATTTGCAGGCATTATTTATGACTTTAGAGGTAAGCAGTAAGTTTCTTTCTTGCTTATTTATCTCAATCAGATATTTTTCTCCTGGATACAAAAATAGGCCAGTAGCCATTTTAATTTCTCTAATGTTCTTTCTCATAGAAGAGGCATGCTGCATCACTGGGAAATAATTCAGTTAGGCCTGAAACCATGCTACAAGCCAAATTTAACTGCCACATGTTTCACTCTTCTGTCCGTCTGCCTTTCTTAGGTCACACAGGGCACAAAACAAGATGAAAACTGGCAATCCAAATTACTGGGTATGAAGGAAAATAAAAGAAACAACTTACTTTTTATGTTCTAGTTCTGTCATAGCACTGACTTACTCATATAATACTATATTAAGTTACCTAACATAAGGGGACATTTCAGTTTTACCCTACCCAAACAACTACATCTATTCTATAAACAATTGCTCTTTTCTACTGTTGGTAAAGATGTTGGGAATGTAACCAAAAATTACTAGTTAATTTTGGAATTATGGCTATCACAATTTAGATATTGATACGAACATGTATTAGCCACAAACTTCTGAGATTACTCAGAAGCAAGGACACTGTTTAATGGGTTTTGTATCTGAGTTGCACTCAGCACAAAACTTGCTCTCATCTCCTCTGCTAAATACACATGCTCATTCTAGCCATGCCTGTGTAACAACAGCATCAATGTTGACTGGATATAGTATGATCAGATAGTGCAAGGAGAAATGAAAGAATCAGATGATGACATTGCATGGTTGGCCCGAGACAGCCAGCACCTCCAAGACAATCAACAGCCACTGTTGTGAAGCGCTGAAACCTGGACCTGCTGTTCATTTCCCCCAGCATTTCCCTCTCTAATTTGCTGTTGGTTATCCACAGATTATCCTGCTTGAGGTTATCCACAGGCAAAAAGTTAAACCTGTTGCGCTTCATATCCCTCCCTTCTGGCAGATGACCTGTTTCCTGTTGGAGTATGAACATGGCTCTATCCAAATGGGGGAAAATGCATCTGCTTTTGTTGGTGCTTCTCATCGTAACATGTGCAGTATCAATGAAACAATTCCCACTGTAATCTTTCGCCCTTTGCTTTATCTGTCACTTGCATGTCCTTGGGTGTCTGTCAGTTCCTAGACAGCAGATATTCTTTTGTCCATCTTTCTGTTGAACCAAATACCAGCTACTGACAACCCTGGCATCTTTGGTTCTATAATACGCATGCTTGAAATACGACACAGGATCTGACTTAGCGCTCATAGTTTGGTATTTTCCTTCAAGAGAATACTAAAAAGATGATTCCCATATACATATAGGGGGAAAAAAAAAGAAAAAAAAAAAAAAAGGGAAAAAAAAAAACTTCCTTGCTTTTCCCTCACTGTATCTGTTACTTATCTGCTTCTTTGGATGCTATACTTTGTTCTTCCTTCTTTGAGAAGCCCAGAAAGTTATGTAATTATGGAGGAGGAGGGGTGTGAGTGCCTCTGATCCTTTGCTTCTATATGAAATTTGTTTAATATTTATTATAGCCCCGGTGTTATCAAAGTTTTGAGGGGAATCAGCATGGTCCAGTCTTTTCCACGAGGAAATCATCAGGCCTTAGGTAAAGAAGGCAGCTGCACCTTCAAAATATGCTTGCTTCGAAGTCTTAAGGCTCTGGTAGAAATCAGTTGTCTTTTTGTCGCAAGGAATACATATGGAGTTCACGTTAAAGAAAGAAAATTAAGTTTGATAACTACTGATTAACTAATTTTCACCCAAAATATGTTCTCCTGATAGTGCTTATCAGGATTTTTTCCACATTTACTGAAAATACCCCTTTGTTTGAAAAATCCACCACTGCATTCAGAAAGATGTAAGGAATTAATAAGAAATTTATTCGTTTCAATGGAAGTAGCTGAACAGAAGCCATATTTTACCAAATTAATTCAGCTTTTAATGAAGAAAGGCTCTCCTGAGCTTCATGCAAATGTGGGGTGAATGTTTCTCAGGTGGTCCATTCTCAGGCAATACCTACTAAAAGTGAATTTGATATACTGTGTGAAGATTTTTGGCTCCAGAATCTTTTCATAATGATATTTCAGTAAACAAAAAATACTATATGGGATTATTTGCTTCAATTAACTGACTGAAATCTATTGTCCTTGCTCTAGGTTGCCCATTTTCCCGTAATACAAACAAAATCTTATCCTCACAACTTGGCCTATAATTTGGCATAGGCAGAAAGCTTTAATTGCTCCATCAGTTTTAGTGTTTGCTTTAGGCTGTCTTTCTCTTAGGTTCTGCAGTTCTTCAAATGATTTAGGAATCTCTATTCTGATGTAAAAACTTCTTCTGAACAATGTAATTGAGAAATAATAACTGTAGCTCTATACAACTAGACTCTTTTAGTTCATCAGTGCATTACTGCAAATTTTCTTGTTTTCTGTGTATATTTTTTTTCCATATTCCCACATCTCATGCAAAATTGTAATAATACCACATTTAGCTGCAATTCAATTCTAAAAGAATTTCATTTTAATCACTGTGCCAGCGAGTAATTCACAAATGTCTATGAAGAGTCCTTTATCACTATCATAATTTTCACACTATATGTTAATAAAAATTGGTCCATATTTTGACATTTGACTAAAAGCAATCATTTCTTCTGTCCACTCATTTCAAGAAACTATATTAAAGTTGAATATACTGTTTTGACAGTAACTGGGAAGATTTAAAATGGCTCCAGGACAACATTTCTGAAATTCTTGTTTGACCAAGAGTTTCTGAAAGAGACATTGAACTTGCTAGAGGCTACATTTGTACTTTCTGCTTTTGAACCACCTGGGATAATTACCACTGGAGGAGAACAAGGCCAGTGAAGGTACTCTGTCTCCAGCACTCAGAGGTATCGAGAGGTAACTAGGCAGCACACTCAAATCAGCACCAAGTATAAAGACAAATGCAAGGTGTTATGAAAGGAACTTCAAGAAATGAAAATATCTTCATGCAATCAGTCAGGATTCATCCTATTTATTTTAGATGTTTACAAAGTTCTCTTTCTAGTCAGAGGAAAGAAATGCCACTACTGGTGGCCAATTGCTCTCAATTATTTTAGTCATTTACTTGATGACCTAAAAGGTCAGCTGTAGAGAACTACATTTAATCTGCTGTAACCTACCTATGACATCTAAGTGCAGTGAGACACTCATCACTGTATCACGCATCTAAGGCAGCTCTTTAATGACAAGAGTAATAGCCCTGCTTACATCTGTCCAACAAGTTTCTGCTCCAAGCCCAGAAAACAGCTGTAAGTGCACAGAAATCCTTCATGAGCACACAATAACTTTTTTTTCCTTGTAACCTAGAAAAAAATGTTTATCTTTCTAAGTGCTGCTTAGTGATGCTCTCTGCCATCTGTTTTGAATGCAAAGGAAGTCACTCTACAACATTAATGTGTAGCAGTCACTGGGCAGGAGTCTTTGGAAAGATTTGTGCACAATGCACAGAAAAGGCCTTGTATGTGTGCAAATGTATTGCAGTAAGTTATTTGCTATCTGGGACAGGAAGGAAAACATTTCACCTGCAACTGGGCTAAACAATTTTGTGAGGTACTGTGCATAATTTAGAGAATTACTGTGTGACTCATTGGTGCCTATACAGATGTGAAGAGACAGCTGAGTGGAAGAGATGAGCTTTTCTCTGTAGAATAGCTTTTTTTTTAACATAGATGAGTGAACATTTACTTAACTTTTTAAGTAAATGTTTGAGCTCTTGAATCAGGAATCTGCAAAACAGATTATTCTGTTTCTTGAGTGAATACCCATGTACAGAGGAAGTTATTGCAAGCTGTTCAGTTTGAAAAAGTAGTGCTGGTAGATTTAGTTCACATGCCTGCTCTTTCTCTTTCAGATGGCCATGGGGCCACACAGGAATCATTAGAGAAGATCACTGCTAGGGACTTCCAGCTGGCTGTAGGGAAGGCAGTAACTAGTAATCCTACCAAGCTGCCTATGTGACATGGTACGAATCATTCAAGACCAGGTTGGATAGGGCCCTGGGCAACCTATTCTAGTACCAGATCTGGTGGTTGTTGGCCCTGCCTGTGACGGGGGGGGCTGGAACTTGATGATCCTTGAGGTCCCTTCCAATCCAAGCCACTGTTATTCTGTGTTTATAGGATTATCATTCTTCATAGATCACCTGGGATTAGGGACGTGGCAGATTTTCCTAAAGGGAAAAGTTTACTGGTCCTACCTTAAATAGTGTTTTCAAGAAGAAGTGCAGTAATTGATCATCTACAATTCCCCTACACAGAAAACATCTTTTGATAAGATAGTATATATACATACATACATATATACAGTTGCACTGCACTTAGACATCCTTAGGTAGGATGTATCAATAAAGGCACAGCTCAACTTCAAGGACATACATAAACAAGAATGATAATTGTCATTTAAATGTAAATCAACCGTGGGTGAAAATCTGTGTGATCAGAGAGCTGTGGTCTTGCATCTTAGCTTGTTTATCTTTTGTGTGTACTGCAACTTCACCTCTGACTTTTGGCGAAAACAGAAGCTGACAGATCAGTGGTCTTGAAGCCAAAGCCTTTAATTATTAACACTGACTTGTTTATCTTTCCATAACAGTATATTTTATCTTCTTTTAATATACAAAAAATACTCTAAAAATCTCTATCCTGAAGAAGAAATTCAGGGAATCCTAACAGCAGCAAAGAATTTTATATTTCTATTCTGCTATTTCCCACCACCCCTCCCTCCTCCCCAGTCCATTGTAAGTTCATTTAGAGCCACTATAAGTAATAAATTTTAGCAAAGGAAAATTTTCCTTACTATTTTTCCTGTAGTGTTCTGCCACATTTTCTCTTACTCAAAAAACAAAAACTGTGCTGCACCACGTGGTCCTTTCCCTTCAATTTATGACATGAACAATATTCTTAAGAATATGAAGCAACCCACTCAGGATTTTCTTAATGAGAAAAATGCCTTTGGAAACATGCTGATTGCATAAAGAATGAACTGATGGATCACACACCTGAGCTAAAAATTTGTATTCCTTTTTTTTGTTTTTCCTCTTTTGTTTGCATTGATGTGAGAGTGTGCATCAGGCTGGGTCTAGTGAAATGAGCTGAAACCTGTGGGGTTTGCTGTTTCCCGAAACTATTTTTACACATGAGCTTTCTTGGAAGGCTCTTTCAATTTGTCTGTAGAGCTTTCTTTTCTTCCCTTGACTTTTTTTTTTCTATCATCTGATAAAACTGCCTTACAAGGAAGAAGGAAACTGGTTTTGCTCTCACAATACAGATCAGATATCTAAATTAATAGACTGTGGTGATAATATTTCCATTGAACAGATCAAAATGGGATGCAGCTTTACTTTTAAATATCAAACACTCCTCTGTGAGCCAGAAAGCTCAGTTTTCAAGGTGTTTTTAATTGAAAATGAAATGAAATGTTGCAATACCCTGATTGCAGTTTTTCTTCCAAGGTCATAATGTAATCCTTTAACTCCATTTTCTTTCAGGTCTTATGGAGCTTCTCTCCCTTGGGAAACACAGGGTTATTCATTCACTGAAGGAAACAAGGAGGATGTTGTTTAATATTTTGCTTTGTTTATACAATGCCATTTGAAACATCTCAGGGCTCTGATTAAACTAGAGGAAATGACTTTGTAACTTCTGTTTCTAAAGGCAATATATTTTGGGACGTGTACTCCAGACAGTAACTGCCTCCAACAATTTTGTAAATAACTTTAATATGCCTGTG
The DNA here is from genome assembly GCA_002909625.1 of Bambusicola thoracicus. Taxonomy (NCBI): domain Eukaryota; kingdom Metazoa; phylum Chordata; class Aves; order Galliformes; family Phasianidae; genus Bambusicola; species Bambusicola thoracicus. The sequence goes on along the minus strand of PPHD01012765.1, from coordinate 8,666 downwards.
AATGCCATAGCTGCGTATCAGCAATGTCTAGAGCATTGTTCAGGGGAAAGAAACGGAAGAGTGAGAACATTGTGAACATGTTCCTGACAAAAAGAAAATAAGAATATATCCTTTTAACGGACAGCTTCTGTTTCTTCAAGGTAAATAGACAATAGGCAAGAAACCTACTAGTGTTATATCTGATACTGTAAAATTCCTTTTAAAGTAGAAATCTGTGCAGATGCATAAATCTCGGATCACTCACTTAATCTTATTTAAATGAAAACCATATCTGAAGTTCCTAAATTAATTACTCTCACACTGAAATTTTAGCACAGCTCAGATTAAGACATATTAAGAAACTCTCACTTCATTAAGAAGTTATTAATAGATCTGCTGTAACCAGTCATCTTGAAGAAGCATACTGTAAAATATTATCAGCAAAATGTGAGTATTTTAAAAATAACATTCACGCTGAAATGAAAAGCACTTAAGAAGAATATGATTAACAATTCAATACGAAGATTGATAAATTAATTAGGCTGGGTAGCGTAATTCTTCTTGATGTTCCTCTCATTGAAAAATAATTAATGAGGTTGATGTTGCTCCAAGTGATGCAGCAAGGAATGCTTCTGCCCTTCCCTCTTCCCAGGAGGTAGCAACATGAATGTTGGCAGCAGGCACACAAACACAGGCATCTCAGGAGCTTACAGCAGGATCTGAGATGCTGGTAGTACTGCTTTACTGGTGTTAGATGGGTGACAGACCTTTGCAACAGCTTGTCACCCCTGCAAGTGCTGCCAATAGCCGCGCTGCCTGAGGCAGAGCAGGCCACCATGGCATGGGCCTACTTGGCTGTGCTGGCTGCACCTTTCCAACAGCTGGGCAGCCATGGATCTTGGAGCATGTCTGTAGGAGAGGGAAGGGAGATGAAGGGGAAGAGGAGAGAGAGAATGGAAACAGCTAAATGTATTCAAGACTGCTTCAAACCAAATCTGACTGGCACAATGGGCACTGCCTGTTCTGGGCTTGACTGGGAACGTCTGAGAGAGTTTGCATCATTGTAGTTTTGCTAGTTTTAAATGCCAGTAAACTCTCCTGAATGTTACACTTCTCAGTTAGACAGCCTAGACAAACTTGTTGAAACAGCATCTGGAACCTTTGTATTTCCGTGGTGTGGGAGAGAAGAGAGAGCTGTTAATGGTGTGTTAATAACACCGAGGGGTTTTCATGCAACGAAAGTGCTGAAATGTGATGCAGAGCTAAATGGCAAAGTCTGAAATTTGATCAGTAGTGAGTCTACCTGTTTTTCTAAGAGGTGTCTGAACTGGCCAGGACACTTCAGTCAGAAGAAAAATGAACTTGGAGCTGTCTGCTTGTTTCTTCTTCATACTTGGTTTTATGCTTGAAATCTATAAAACAAACTAAGTTTAAATTATTCGATTCTGCATAAAACATTTAATCAAAATATATCACACAAATGAGGTTGATATGCACAGGTCAGGGCTATAATGCATTATTTTCAATAAAAAAGCAGAACTCAGGGTCACTAGGTTAGCTGCTATGTAAATTATTGAAATTGAATCACCTTCTGGGCATATCCCAAGCATTCAACCCAATGAAATGGTTACTGGATATGATCAGAAAATGAAAGAGAAAGCCATAGTAAAACTAACATTTCAGTACTAAAACACAGCTGTTGCTACAGGAGCCTTTGTAATGGACAGGTTTAATCCTAAAATTCAGCTTTGCACTTGAACTGACTTCAACAGTAAGCAGGACATCAGTGCTTGCAAGCCATTTGTCTAACTGAGAAGAGTTTAGCCTTCCTAGCTGGGATGAAAGGTATGTATGTACAACCGGTGATGAAGGATATTTATTACTTTGATGCCATATAAATTTTCTTTTGAGATATTTATTGGATTTCATAAGCCTAACAAAGATAAGCACAGCATAAATGATGTTCTGAGGAGGATACTGGGCTGAGGCAGATAGTTCTGGAGAATGTCAGTTTTTTACAAGTTCGTGCACTAAATGGTGGTTTAACATACCTCTATTTACCAGCCTTTCCAGTATGTCACAAGATAACTGATCTGTCTCTGGTTTGAGCCCTGAGTCACATCTGTTCTACTTAACATTTTTCTTCTGTTCATTTTAATCCCCTGTCTGCTTCTACCAGAATGGAAAAATGAGATGACACCCTGCCAGTTTTTAGGACAACTAAGAACTGTACTATTTCTGAGGGTGGCATTTCTTGCTGTAGGTTCATTATTCTTTCTAGACACTGACTTAAAGCATAAATCTTTTTTTTTTTTTTTCTTATATGTGTCATGAAGCAGACCATGAACTGTATTTTACAGACCCTGAAACTTGTTTCTTTTTGGATCCTGCTATGATTTGGAAGAGGTAGAGAATTTTTAAGACTGGTAACGCTGTGACTGAATTATTTTATTTGCAGTGCATATTTCAGACCTCCACTCTTTTAGGTGATGCTCTTTATGCTTCAATAATACAGAGATAAGATGGTTTAACACTTAAATTTCCCGAGAAGCATCTGCTCTACAGATCTACAAAGCACAGTTATAGCTGAAGGCCCTTACTTTGGAGCCCCCAGAATGTGGAAAGGATTGAAATAATACAGGCATTGATTTACACTGTGACTGTTTGTTTGAAGAATTAATCTCTTTTCCATTTTGTGGGCTGGAACTGTACACCAGCAGGGTTCACTGAAGCAGGACATAACCATTCCATCTTGCTACACGGTGGCAGTGTAAGATCTACCACAATACTGCCGTACTGGTTGGATCCAAATTTTATTCCTTTTGCCTAGTACTGGCACCTGGAGCAGACTGTCTTTTCTCAGAGTTAAAACTTCTACTTTAATTCAGTACCTTAAAGGATAAGCATGCACACCTTTTCAGGACAGTTGTCTTGACTACTGGTGGTAGTCATTCTTAATAGCAGTGATCTCAGGAAAAAGTTCCTGACTGAAAGCATGATCAGGCACTGGAACAGGCTCCCCAGAGCAGTTCAAGAAACATTTGGACAGCGCTCTCAGAAATACTGCTTGATTTTTTGGGTGGTCCTGTGTGAAGCCAGGAGTTGGATTCGGCGGTCCCTGCGGATCCCTTCCAGCTCAGGATATGCTATGACTCTATGAGTAATTTCTTATGCCTCAGAGTGCAGAGAAAGGTCTGCAAAGACATGTTAACTCAAGAGGCAATGAGATAAGAAGTAAACCGAACTAAACTGAACTTGAGATGTGAAAGAGCTAAGAGAAGAATCCAAAATATGCAGATTGGAGGCTTGACAGTGTGACTGCCATCTCCAAGAAGGCTTAGAAGGAGGATCCAGGGACCTACAGACCTGTCAGCCTGACCTCAGTACCAGGATAGGTTATGGAACAGATCATCTTGTGTGAGATCATATGGCATTTGCAGGATAAGCGGGAGATCAGACCTAGCCAGCATGGGTTCATGAAAGGCGGGTCCTGCTTGAACAACCTGATCTCTTTCTATGATTGAGTGACCTGCCTGGTGGATGAGGGAAAGGTTGTTGATATAGTGTACTTAAACTTCATCAAAGCTTTTGACACTGTCTGCCATGCTCTCCTGGGGAAGCTGTCAGCCCATGGCTTGGTCAGGTGCACTCTTTTCTGAGTAAAGAACTGGCTGGATATCCAGGCCCAGAGAGCGTTGGTGAATGGAGTTAAGTCAGGGGTCAGTATTGGGGCCTGTTCTGTATAATATCTTTATTGATGACCTGAACAAGGGGATTAAGTGCACTCTCAGTAAATTTGCAGGTGACACCAAATTGGTGGGAAGTGTTGATCTGCCTAGGGATAGAAAGGCCCTACAGATGGATCTGGACAGGATGGATAGCTTGGCTGAGGCCAAAGAGGATGAAGATTAACAAGACAAAGTGCCAGGACCTGCACTTCAGCCACAACAACCCCAGGCAACATCAAAGACTTGGTGCAGAGTGGCTGGAAGGAGTGGGCCTGGGAGCACTTGTTGATGCTTGGTTAAACATCAGCCAGCAGTGTACCCAGGTAGCAAAGACAGCCAATGGCATCCTGACTTGTATAAGAAATAGTGTTGCCAAAAGGAGGAGGAAAGCGATTGCCCCTCTCTGCACAGCATTGGTGAGGCTGCACCTTGAGTACTGTGTTTGGTTTTGGGCCCCTCACTACAAGAAAGACACAGAGACCCTGGAGCATGTCCAGAGAAGGACAGCAAAGGTGGTGGTGGTGGGGGTCTGGAGTACAAGTCTTACAAGGAGCAGCTGAGGGCACTGGGTTTGTTTAGTCTAGAGGAGAGGAGGCTCAAGGGAGACCTAATTGCTCTCTACAACTATGTGAAGAGAGACTGGTGAGGTGGGAGCCAACCTCTTCTCCCACCATAGGAATGGCGTCAAATTGTGCCAGGAGAGGTTCAAGGTGGATTTTAGAAAGAACATCTTCTCAGAAAGAATTTTCAGTCACTGGAACAGGCTGCCCCAGGAGGTAGTTGAGTTACTGTCCCTGATGGTGTTCATGAAATGTCTAGATGCCATACTAAGAGGCATAATTTAGTGGGGAAATATTGATGATAGGTGAGGAGCTGGACTAAATGATCTTGGAAGTTTTTTCCAACTCTATGATTCTATAAAAACTGAGCTAAGCAATGAATTAATGACTAAGCAATGTGAACCATGAGAAGTATGAATCTTTTTCCCTTCCTTCACTTCCTGTTTTTTCTGGTGGCACAGAACTCACTTTTTGTTCTTTGTTTTTCTTTGATTTTTTTTAAATTAAATTATCTGTGAAAACACATGATGTTCCTTGTGACACAAACTGGGCTGGCCTGGCTGGAAGCAGAGTAGGGATGTGAGGTGTGCTGGCACATTACCTCCATGTTGGACTGCCCTGTTACCTTGGTGGGCTGTGGCTGATTTCAACTGATCTGCCTTGTGCACCTTTCTTCCTCACTGCCAGAGGGCACTATGTGCAGGCCAGATCTCCTGGCATTGGCCTTGGAGGGAAGGAGCATGAATGAAAGTCCTCCTAGAGAGACTTTGAAGAGCAGTGGTGATGTGTCCAATGTACTGCCAGCTGGCAGCCAGGCAGGGCAGCCTCATGGTGCTCCAGATAGGAGGTCACCTCCGGCAGAAAGTGGAGAGGTAACCCAGAATATTTTGTCTCAAAAACTAAGTTAAGGGCTCTGCACATGAGCTGTCTATGGCAATGTTATCATCACATTAATATCTTCTCTCACCTTTTATTTAGCAGTCAATAATCTTTATTACAGAGAACTGCCAGAAATGAAGTCTAGTGGCAACTGAAGATGCCAGTCCCTGCCAAAAATAAATGTACTGGAGATCTCCTTTTAATTACACAACTTTAATATCCCAGTACTAACCCTTTTCTCCAATGTGTGAGTACCTTGGTATTCTCACATCTCTCTTCCTTGTAGTACCCCTTCCCTTGTAGTTAGCCTTTCAGAAGAAAAAGTTTCAAGTCAGAGGTTTGAATCAATATTTAATTTTTAATCTATTTAAGTTATAATTCCATTTTTTTTCCCTTTTCAACTTTTCTTTTTCTAAATACTCTTGAACTCAGGCATGACTTTCCTTTGTTCATCTGGTAAAATCTTACACAGTCCGTATGGCAAACAGGCATACGGGTTGTAAGGTAAATAGGTATACAGGTATAAGACCAGAGAGATCATCATGTTTACAAAGGAGTAATGAAATAAAGCTCTTACCATGTCTGGGGCTCACAGAAGGGCTCCAGGAAGGGTGATCTCCAGATAGAGATCCTTCTTCCCTGGGAGTCAGCCCTTAAATGGGGCCTAGGAGGGAGGGGGAGCCTGGCTCCACCCCTTCCGGTGACTCAGGTGAAACTGCATTCACCTGTGCCCCTGCAACTGACTCAGCACTCCCCTCAGGTGGTCAATCAGAGGTTCAGGCCGTGATTCAACAGTTCCCTTACAACTCCTTCTTGGGTTGAATTCTTCTAAGTGTGGAAATTATAGCAGTGCTCAGGTTGCTTTACAGTAGATGTTTACTAAATTTAAGACATGCTAGATAAGTTCACATTTTTGCATTGATGCATTTGAAAACAAACAAACAAAACAAAACAAAACAAAAACAGAAAAAAAAACCCTGAAGGGTGGATCTGAATTATCAGCACCTTGACAGAAGAAGTAGTAATAAAAAGTGTTTGTGAGGTACCAAGAATGGCAGTATTTTATGATTTTGAAGGTTGCTTGTTCGGGTGAATCTTAGTTATTGCAGGCTTACTAAACAATTAGTTGTGTGAATATGTAATAAAATAGTAAAAAGGAAGAGATAGCTATGGATTTGACAGTTTTAATCAGTCCAGCCAATCCAAAGTGCTTTTTTTTTTTTTCTTAAAGAATGTAGAAATGAGACATGAAATATATGTAAAAAAATACAAAACATAAATATATCTTCACTCTAATAGTTCCCATAATTGTCTGCTATTATATCCAGTCTTGTTCTATCTCCATTTTCATAAAAAATAACTAAGAATTTAAGTCCCTACCAGTACCAGCTTCTATAGTGACTATATATCGAACTTAAAATAGTCAATATTTTATCTAAAGAATATTGTGATTTATCAAAACAATGTCTTAGATTGAAGTCTGGGAATTGCAGGCACCATATTTTGCTATTCATGGAGTCTTTAAAAATTTTTTGCCAATTGAATATACTATATCCTCTCTATCTCTTCCACACACTGAGGTCTCCTAGTAACACTAAATTATTTTACATTGCTTGCTTTTTATTCATTCATCCCTTTAAATTTGAAAGCTATTTAAATAGCAAATATGTAGGCCAATATCCCTTCTACTGAATCAGTTCCATTACTTTGCCTAGGCAGCATAAAATAGTCAGCTTCTGGCAGCATCTGTCCAGCTGGGAATATCTTTGATGAAAGGGAAATTTCAGCTGGCGTGTAGCTTGTTTACCCAACTTCTTTACCAATCAGTCACACCAAAGCAGGCATAAGAAGCACGGAGGGACAGAAGAGCACAGCTGCACAGTGCTTGTTTGCATTTGTTGTATGGTACCTTGGGGAAAACTTTACCAATGGAAGCAGGGAAAAGTGACAACAGTCAGGCCAGAAAACTATTACTACAGAGTTTTTTTGTTTTCTTGGTTTGTTGTTGTTGTTTGTTTGTTTCTTATTTTTAGTTTTGAAAAGGTACCCTCTGAGGATACAAATCATCCCTGGGCTGGTCTTCAGCCCTCTCTACAGGCCCCTTATAAATCAGACATGGCTGCTCATGGCAACCCAGCTCCCTCCTCAAGAGCCTGGGATCTGGGGACCCTGCTGGGGAGAGATCTAAGAAGGGATGGTCTCATGCAGGAAACCTCAAAGTCAGTGCTGTCTATTGTAGGTGAGTGGGGGGCTCTGCTGCTGAGTCTGGCAGCCTGTGCACCTTGCTTGCATTCTGGGATTCAGTGTGGAGTCAGAGACAGGACCAGTGAGAGCTTTCGTCCTGCCTGACAAGGGAGGGGGAAAAAAAAATAAAGAAGAAAAATGCTTTTGGAGTAAGAATCTCTTCACAGAGAGATGATGTTGGCTACACCATTTTCCAGCTTTGCAGGATGATCCAGTGAGGACAGCAACCTGCAGCTTCACAACCAGTGCTGCTCCCTCTCCTCTGCAGCTGCCAGAGTATCAAGCTGTTCTTCCTACCTTCTGTATTATCTAGGTGCTGTCTAGTACAAAATGCCATCTGGTACTGCATATGATCCATCTCATTCACAGCCATCTATTCAAATTAGCAGGTGGTGTTATCATTTGGAAGTCGTAAAGTTGTGGCCACCTCGTACAGAGTAGATTGCTTCTCAATTTTTCCAGAGCCATAAGCTTCCAGCGGGAGCGTTTATGACATGGAATTACACGGTGGAGTGTTAAAATACTTCATCTATTTTTGTTCTGAAAAACTTAAGTCTGAATCTGAAAGATATCCAAGGCTCTTTTCTGTATTGATAAAAGCCAAGAATAGCAGTAGAAGCAAGAACCAGTTCTGGTGAACTTTTGGAGTTTTAAAAAGGTTTCTCCTTTTACACCACAGATGAGAAAAGGGAGTGTTGCTACTCTGCTCTTCTTGCCCCGAATCCCGGTGCTGGGGCACTCAGCAGGAGCTATTTCTGAGACTATTCAGATGCACACTTCAACTCCTATCAGCTAAACATGCTGGTTTCTGCCTGCACAGTGTCTTCTTCCAGATGTCATGACATGACAGAAGGGAAAGTCTATGTAATGTTAGTAGAATTATGAGAGAATAATAATAATAAAAAAAGCCATTGTAGCAAGCCTGGATGATACAATTAATAATCTCTCAGCATTTCTTAAATGTTGTTTTATTTTAAAATCTATATTTGGTTCATCCTGAGATACTTGAAAACTGGTTACCTGAACTGAAGTTCTGGAAATTACTACCAGCAGTAATTCAATTTTTTACTTCCTTCAGCATTTATTTCAGTATTCATGTATGAATACTGAAAGTAAATCCTTCACATGAGCACACAGATACTATTAGTCTTCTGAAGGGCCTAGAGCATCTCCCCTATGAGGAAAGACTAAGTGAACTGGGTCTATTTAGCATTGAGAAAAGAAGGCTGAGAGGGGATTTGATCCAGGTTTATAAATGCCTGAGGTGTGGGGGCCA
>PPHD01012764.1:0-17800 GCA_002909625.1 Bambusicola thoracicus | reverse complement strand
CTCCAACAGCCCCTTGCACCAACAGCAAGCATGGTAACAGGCAGTAATTTCCAGAAGGCCAAGAAACAGCCTAGATTGCACACAAAATTCAATCAATCCCCTAGCAAAGTCTTCTGAACCACTGCTGGTGTTTGGCAACATGTTCATCCTGTAGGTATATGGGTAGGGCTCCACTGACTGTTTTTGAACATGTAAAAGACTGCAGAGGCTCCCAACAGTCCCCAGCAATGCCAGCCACTTGTGCAGCAAGAGTGACTTGTTTCCTCTATTAGAGGCTTCCCAGTCTAAGAGGTCTTGAGTATTACTCCCTGCTGCACCAGGCTGATATCCCATTGAGATGCCTTTTGGCCCAACTGCTCCTTGTGAAATCAAAGTTCAAGCTGACAACAAGGAGTTATGCAAACACCAATATGTTATCCAGATGTGGTGAAGGACTACAACTACAATAATTTAGAAACATTGAGGATTCTGTCTGCTTTTGGTTTTGAACCAATGAGAGGAAAACGGCTCACGAGACATTTATCAGCTTCACAACGTCATCACCTAGGAATCCATATTGATAGGTAAGCCCTGAAGAGGTTTTGTGAATTTCCCTGGGTTCCCTGTACGTCTGGGACAGAGCTAGCAAGTGAGCCCCCTACTCCACGTAGATCCACCCATTAGGACACCCAGTCCCAATTAGTGGAGTTATCATTTTCTGCCTCCAAGAGCACCACGGGGACTGCCCTACTGCATGGCCAAGGACTCACTGCAGCAGTAGGACTGCTCCTTCCAGCCATTGCCCGAGCCAGAAAACCACTGCCCCAATGACCTGCAGGATCCTGCTGAGCTGGGCAGCTCGTGAGTACCTTAATTGAGTGGGTTAGGAATAGAAACTGTGTGTTCCTGCCTCTGTGCAGGAATGTCTATGCATGCAGGAGAGCTCTGTCTGCCTTCAAGGCAGGAAAATGGATCCTGGGGGAGCGTTGAAGGCTGGCATGTCCTCAGACAGGATAGGAAGTCTGATGCCTTAGGGTAAATTTCAACCCCATCCAACTGGTGTTTTAACAATTAAACTGATTAAAGAGGAGCTCGCTCTGGTCCAATTCTATGTCAGGGTTCTGGAAAGCAGTTCTTGGGCAGGCACATGCACGCTTGGGTTGCACCAGCCTAGCATCTTTGTCTTTCTGAAGGCAGGCTGTGCAGTTTGCATCAAGTTAAAGGCAATTTCTGGACTTTGTCCAGCACTCAAGAGAATAGTATTACTCCACATTTTCTCCCCTTCCATCCTTGCAGCTGCCAGGGCTCCTCGGAGCCCATGAAGGTGACAGCATTGCAGAGCAGATCCCCATGGCTAAACCCCATGGGGCAGGCAGCTACCAGCTTAGTGCCCTTATGGTAGGAACATGTCTGAAGAGCTCGTTGAGCTGAACTGATGAGCTCAGGGGTTTACAACAGGCAGTGGGGGCATCTCACTTTATTGGCCATGGTTGTGATGGGTTGAAGGCCGGACTTGATCTCAGAGGTCTTTTCCAACCTTAATGATTCTATGATTCTACGACCTCCAGACTTTCTGCAACTTAAATATATAGAGTCCCCACCACCAGACCAGCGGCCTGGAGCCCTCCTGGGTGCCCTGTGCCCTATGGAGATGTCGGCCCTCAGCCCCAGCTGCTGCCCCTGTGGTTTATACAGCTGTTGCAGAGAGTGGGGGGAGCGAGGGCTGGGGGCACAGCCCTGCCAGTGCCTGGGTCCCACAGCAGGGTCAGAGGTGGCCACGTTTGGGCTAACAGAGGAACAGGTGGGTAAAGGGCTGACAGTAGGAACACTGGCACTTTTATTTTTGACGGCCCTCCCCCACACATACACATTCAGTACTGGGAAATGCAATTCCCCACTGCCTGAAAAGCGTTGGACAGAACTGCACGAGCAACCCTCCCTGAATCGAAGGGGCTGGTTGTTTTCAGGGGGTGAATATCTGGGGAAGGAAGTGATATCTCCTTTTAACACACGCAAAGCTTCTAAATTAAACCATCAACCATGTGCACATCACAGTGAACTGGGATAAGGATTTCTTCCTCATCCTACCTGTGGGCTCTCATTTGGACTGGATATAAGGAAGAAGTTGTTTACAGTATGGGTGGTGAGGCACTGGCACAGGTTGCACAGAGAGGTGGTGGTGCCCCATCCCTGCAGACAGCCAAGGTCAGGCTGGATGGGCTCTGAGCACTGATGGAGCTGTGGCTGTCCCTGCTCAGTGCAGGGAGTGGGACAGATGGCTTTTAGGGGTCCCTTCCAACTCAAACCATTCTATGGTTCAATTCAATAGGTTTAGGACTGAGGGCAACCACAGGGACCATTAAAACTCCTTGTGTGCCCACTGTGTGTGCTCGCTGTGTGATGACAGACTGTAGGACTTAATGCAAGGTGAACGAGGCCAATTCCCACCCCAAAGATTTGATGACAGAAGAAGATCTCAGTTTCCATTAAGTGCCCAGCCCAGCCTTATGCATTTTACCCATTTCTACGCACAACTGGGATCAGTGCAAGCCTTTTCTGCCATTTCTTTTACATAAGAGTCAATCTGTACAAGTCAAAAGGAAAAGTGTCAAGGCGTTCCCTTGTCTGGAGGTGAAGCAAAGCCCAGCAGCAGCACTGCTGCAGGCTCTTCTCTTTCATGTGACTAATGCACACAAATCCCCCATCCCCGGGGGCTCGGGGCTCACTGTGGCAGTGGCAGCCTGCAAGAAAGGGGCAAAGGGAGCAAAACTGTGCTCTCCTTTCATTCACCAGGGTCAGCTGTCCCAGCTGTTCCCCCTGCTTAGCCACGGGCAGAGGGGATGGAGGGGACGGGGTGGTGGCAGTGCGTAAAATGAAAGCTCATGGGACAGAGAGGGGGGTTCGTATGGAAATGAGAAGCAAACGGGCATCTGCTTTGCCACGAGGGTAGGACTGGGCAGAGGAACAGAGACTGCTGGACGCAGTGGTGGAGCTGGTATTTGCCTGAATCACTCCTCTGGGAGTTGGGGACCGAGCCAAGAACACGCTTCCTAATGAAAGACTAATGATGGATGAAGCTCAGTAGGTGAAGAATTGCAGCTTGATTCGGAAACCCAATCCTCTACCAGCTGTTTATCTCAGCACATGCTGTGGCTGCAGTCTGCAGCATCGCCTCCCCAGGCTTCCCTGGGAGATTGCTTCCATGGAAGCCACATCTCTTGATTTCAGTGAGGAATGCCACCTCCAGGGTTTCATCCTACCTGTGCAGCTCCCTTGCGGGCATGTTTCCCATAGTCAGGTGAGATTTTGTGTCTTTGCCTCTATTTAAAGTGAAAGCTTTCTAGGCTAGATGCTATCTTGTGTCCTCACAATGGAGCTGCAGTCTTTCTTAGGTAATACTGTTAGCATGATAAAGAGCCCCTTAACACAGAGATAGTCCATCACACTGAAACAGAGCCCTGTTTGATGGGAGATGTGAATGAAGTGGTGTCTGTGAGTAGCCCAGAAGAGGATTATCTCTGGGAAGACCTCACCACCAGGATACTTTTTATAGCACAGCAATTAGTTCTTCATTTAAAGTTGCATTTTCTCCTTGCTGCCAAGGCTTTGCATTTAGGATGACCTCTCAGCTGCATGAGCCAGCCTTGACCTTCCATTCCCTCAGGCATCCCCTCTGCTGCCACAAAAGCAGGGGAACCCCCTGAGTCTGCTGGAAAAACCAAAGCCAAATCCCTGCCAAGGTGCTGGTTTCTCCTTGCAGCTGCCTCCCACATCCCCAAGCTCCAGCATCTACTGGAGGCAGCCGGGAGACGCACATCCCATCCACGGACCCATGGGACCACACCGAACCTTGAAACTGAAGAAGCCTCCAACCTGTCATTAAGGCAGCTGCATCGGCAATAAATCCAGTATTTAACGCTGTTGGCTGACTGTTTAAAAGGCACCAGGAGCAGCTACGGGAACAACTTCAACAGGATTTCATCATGATGAAATGTGACCCCGTAAAGACATGCGGAAAAGCTCTTGGAAGCACCAGCACTGTTCCTCTCAAAGGAAAGAGTTAAGTCTGTCTCCATTTGGCTAGGATGATAGGCCAGGCTCAGTTACAGGCCCTAAGTGTGAATGCCATTGGCTTTATCCAATTGCAGGAAGGAAAGGAAAGACTGACATGCTTGAGATCCGGGATAAAAGGAGAATGATTTCTCTTGAAATATTTGGAAAACATATTGACATTATCTGAACATACAGCAGTAGGAATCGTGGTAAGTAAATGTTTCAAAAATGGAAAAAAATTAACAGAAGTGCCAGGTAAGACCTTGGGGATTCAACTGAGTGAGAAGGAGCAGGAATAAAGGGAAAGTTAAGGGCACTGGGTTCATCCAATAAATAAAAATGCTACTTCTTGCTTTTTGTCTACTCAGCTGAGTTTTAATCCCCATTTCTAAGATTCTTTTTATCATTCCCATTTCAGCTTACAAAGTGTTCATGTTAAGATTCCATGCTATCCTTGTCTCACCTTCATGGCAAGCAAGAGAGAAGCTCAGCTGGTAGACAGGATCAAATGTTTACAAGGGTAGATTCAACTCTTTACAAGGGTAGATAATAGTAGGACAAGGGGAAATGGTTTTGAGTTGAAGGATGGAAGATTTAGGTTGGATGTCAGGGGAAAGTTCTTTCCTATGAGAGTGGTGAGGTGCTGGAACAGCTGCCCAGAGAGGCTGTGGATGCCCCGTCCATCCCATTGGAATGAAGGAGGCATTCAAGGCCAGGCTGGATGTGGCTCTGGGCAGCCTGGTCTGCTGGTTGGTGACCCTGCACATAGCAGGGGGTTGAAACTGGATGATCATTGTGGTTCTTTTCAACCCAGGCCGTTCCATGATTCCCTGATTCTGTGATTATTTATTGCCCTAAGAAGCATCCAGATATGGGTGATTAGTGATTTAATCACAACCACAGAATCACAGAATGGTGAAATATCCCAAGTTGGAAGGGACCCATGAAGATCACTAAGTCCTACTCCTTCTCGTGTGTAGTTGTAACTCAGCTGGACTCTGCAGGCCAGGAGGAGGAAGGCTGGGCTTCAGAGAGGGAAATTCAATCCGATCAGGATATCCAAATCCCCCAGGCTCCCTTGGAAATCCCAGGTCAGCACCTTGCCTGCTGGTGCCTAACAAGCCTCTCAAGAAAAAGGACAGCAAACCACCAGGTTTTAATGATAATCAGCCTGGCTTCTTAGCACCTTCTCTTGTGACCTTGGTTGCTAGGAGGTTTGCATCAATACACAAAAAGGGAAGTATTAATAGAAAGAAAGAGCAGCTGATGGGAGCTCTGCATAGTGCAGAGGCTGCCCTTGGGGGACATGACAGCTTGCTAAGTCTTCCAGACTGCATCTGCAGCCCTGCAGACCCCATTTGCTGCTCCTGCAGCCATGTCCTTGTCATTGGGAAGAAAACTCCGTAACTCCAATAAAGCATTAGAATCCATGGAAAAACTGCCTCAAAATCTGGTTGACTGCACCTGTACTGCTCAGTGGGAGCATTCCTGGGAATGGTTTGGGCCAAAGGGATCCGCTCTGGGTCAAAACCAAGGAAGGGACGATGAATGAGATGTATGATCCATGGAGGTGCAGTGCCTAAGCACTTATGCTCTTATTTAACTTCTAGGTGTAGCCACAAATCCGAGGAACAGATGGTGTTGAAATCTTCAGAGGCTCTGCAAGCATCAGAGCTGTGCTCCAGATCCTCAGCCTTTGTAGATGTCCCAGTCTGACTTTGGCAGCAGTTGGCTGGGTACACACCTTCTCTTGGGCTCACACACTTTGCAGGTTGTCTTGGGAGATGGCAAAGGCAGTGGGTAAGGGGTGAAAGAAGACACAAGGACAAAGCAAGCTGGAAAGAAGAAATCTTGACCTTGTGGACTCAAGCCCTAAGTTCCAGTGGTCTCATGTTGCTTTTCCCCCCTGTGCCCTATGGGACAGCTTGCATAGGAAAGGGCTGACTGTCAACAGCCATGCCGAAGAGAAACATGGCACTGCTGGTCCGAGCACCAACCCAACTTGGCTTGCTTTCCCCTCTTTATGAGGATGGTAAGCACAGGTGAGGAGCAGGCAAGACACACTTGTGCCTTCACTGTGGGGTGTTGCATGTACCAGTAGGGCTGGGCAGGAACAAGGAGCTCCCGAACGGCTGCAGACGAAATCACTAAACCTCCCCTTATCCCACATTATCCCCCCTCAGCTGTTCTGCTGGGGATGCCATGTGCTGCTCAACAACTGCCGTGTGCCTCTCGAGGGGCGGCCGCCGTGCAGAGGCTGAGGGAGTGCAGGAGGAGCCCCGCCAAGCTTTTCCATCCCAGAAGTGCTGCCAATCCCGAGGAAGCTCTTGCAGAGCACCTGCACTGCAAAGGTCCCATGGGCAGCATGCCACCACCCCGTTACGCACAGGCGGTGGAGATCCATCTTAATCCAAATGAATGATGACTTGAAGATGAACACTAGCCCAGATCATGTTTGAGTGAGTGAAGGAGCTGCAGACAGATCCCACATCCCGTTCTCCTGGGCTCTGCTTGGTCGTGGATGTCTCTCCAGCTGACAGAAGCCTTGATCTGCGTTTCAGCTGTGTTCCGGGCTCCTCAGCGGCTCCATACTTCCACCTAGTGACAGAGAGCTGCCTCTCCCACCGCCTGCGTCCCCACATCACAAGGGTCGTCGAATGGTTTGGGTAGGAAGGGACCTCAAAGCCCACCCACTTCCAAGCCCTGCCCTGGGCTGGGTGCCCTTCACCAGCTCAGGCTGCCCAGTGCCCCATCCAACCTGGCTTTGAATTCCATCCTGAACGCAACGCAACCTATTTCCCGGATTCCCAGCAGTCTGTAAGGCTGTTCTTACTCACACACATAAGATCTGCAGCCTCCAGTTGAATACCTACAGACAAGCAAAAAAAATCAACATGAGGTGCTGCTTTTTGAGCAGAATTTGAGTGACTGGTTGTGTTGGAGCATAGCTAGGAGCAGAGCTATCCAGGCCCTTAAGGCAGCAATTAGCTCTGATTACCTGGAATCCCACCCACCTCTGCCCTTAGAGTCAGGAGCTCTATTTAACCCCAGTCTGGGGCTTGCACTCCTTGTTGGAGTGTTGCTATAGGTGTATGGCTTTACTGTCCCATCTTCAGTGCTCTCTTCTGGCTGGAACTTGGACTCACGTTGTGACTCAATCTCCAGCCCTATCTCCTGGTGTGCCCGTTTGGGCTTTCTGTGGGCATCCTGGATCTGATCTGCCCTTTTGTTTGAGGCTGTCAGTAGACCCCCATTAACAGCATCTGGCTCTGCCTGTTGCATTCAGACATTCTTCAATGTCTGTTCTTTGATAGCATTTTCTTTTCTGAAAATTCCCTCAAATCTGTCCAT
This sequence comes from Bambusicola thoracicus, assembly GCA_002909625.1. Taxonomy (NCBI): domain Eukaryota; kingdom Metazoa; phylum Chordata; class Aves; order Galliformes; family Phasianidae; genus Bambusicola; species Bambusicola thoracicus. The sequence continues at coordinate 10,417 of PPHD01012764.1, read as the reverse complement.
TTTTTTTCTGGCTGTATTTGCCGTGTGATTTTATCTAATAAGTAAACTGAGTGTAGGCTGTCGAGCAGTTCAGGGTTAACTTTCATTGGGCTCCTGTAATCATTGGCTATACGCACATGAAACATCGGGTCTTGTTCAAAAACAAACCCAGCACCACTGGTTCCATGGCTGGGCAGAGCTCCAAAACTTCCATGAAGGTTGACTGCCCATGACTTCGTGCTACTGCTTCTCTGAATCGAGGCTAGGGAAGAACAAGCAAGCCTGTTTCATTGCCCTTCGGGGATGAGGTAAGAGCATGCGTGCATTCTACTGTTGTTTGACTGGTGTGTAGTAACTCATTAAACTGCTGTTGTCTGAAGTGTTGGTGTTAGCTTCAGTGGAAACTTCCATGAAGGCACCCGTACCAATGCAAGGCCACAACAGCCTGCTTGGTTTCTGTTGGCTTCATCAAAGACTCATTCTTCCATCTGGGCTTCAAACGGATGGGTATAGACTTGGGAGTAGGTGTGATGAAGGCTGAGCTGGTGGATCTTCCTTGCAGTCAGTGGGGACATGTGGTTCCATAACCCTTCTTTCTACTGCAGTGTGAAGATCCACAGTGGAATGGGTGGTTGAGATGTGGTAGGAGGTCTAAATGCCCCTTGGGCAGAATTCTGACACAGCTGGGAATGCTGTGGAAAATCTGACTTAAGAGTGTACATGGATGCCTCAAAGTCTGCTTGCTGGGAAAGCTACTCCCAGGCTGGGTATCAGCATATCAGGAAACCATGCAACCCATTTATGCCATGTATGGGGGGAAAAAGGATATTGAAGGCCTCAATTATCCTCCTGTTGGAGAAGCCAGGCATACAAACTCATAGACTGGCTTAGATTGGGAGAGACCTTAAAGTTCACCCAGTTCCAACCCTAAGGGAAGGATAGTTCCAGGTTACTCCTATTGTGGTTGTTAAAGACTTGGAAGCAAATGGTTAACAGCAGCAAGTAGCTTAAGTTAATCATTAAGCATGCCCAATGGACAGCTCTGAGCTGTCTGTAATGAGTACTGCTGAGAAACGAGTCAGGTGGGTTTCAGCACAGCCCCACTTTGTTATCCAGGCAGAGACTGAAAGAGCTTCCAACCAAGCACTGTGGGAGAGTCATTATCAAAGGGATGGGGCAGTTACACTATCAGAGCCTCCTCCATTAAGTCATCTGAGGAATGGAAGAACAACAAGGAGGATAAGGTAGGCCATACTTACAATCCTGATAAGGACAATAAAAATAAGTCTAAACGATACTTTATACGACTACTTTGAAGTACCAGGTTCACCCACATCAAGGCTTTGGGTTTGATCCCTAGAAATTGAATTTCTGTTAAAAGGTGCAAGAAATACTGGTAAGTAATTGCAGCATTCATTGTGGTATAAGCAACAGAAGCATCATTGCTAATCTGTGGTTTTATATCTCTGTGTTACTCCAGTCTAATGATTCAGATGCTTGGATTTGAGAGGAGGATAGGGAAAAAAAAGAGCAGGGAATGCTTGATGTTGAATGCACAGACTGCTTCTGTTGGTTGGCCATTTGTACCAGGTGTGACTATGAAATGCATGTTTTTAATTGCCACAGTTGCAGACTGTTAGGGGGCCATTAACCTCTCAGCTGCCATCTTTATGGTAATGGCAATAGCATTGTTTTAAGTGGTGGTGGAAGCAGGAAAAACCCATCTGGTCTTGCTTATAGCCAGGTTTCTCCATCCTAGGGCACTCAGCTGCAGACTTGGCTTCCTAGATGCGTGCTACGGTTGTGTTACATCCCACTCAAATCTCTGCAGAAAATACTATTTGTTCCTAAGGGAGAGAAGGATGCTTTAGAGACTGCGCAGTGTCTGCCTTCAGTGCTCAGTTTAGATCAGGGGAGAGCTTCTGAAGCAAGCCTAGGAAAGGTGGTTTGTTTCATGATGTCTCAGTGGAAAAGGCTGGAAATCCTTCTGGAGAAATTTAAATGAAATTATGTACCAAAGAATTCTCTGGGCATTAATAGGTGTTTGGTCCTTGTGGTAGTGCTGTGTTCAGTGTGTACTTAGGGTGGATGTTGGGTCTTCACCACAGGTTTTGTTCTATGGACATGCTTTGACTTGGTTGTGCAATAAATGTGGGCATGGCTTTTTCTAGCTGTTGTCCTCTTCTGTAGTATCACTGTCTCTAAATCCTGTAATTGCTTTCACTAATTCCCATGTGCGCTGCTTAATCAGCCAGTGCCATGAAATATGGCCCCAGCATGGAGAAGACCATCCTGAGCTTGGTTGATTCTACAGTGCTTTCTCTGTAACTCCACATTACTCTGCCTTGTCTGCAGACCATTGCTCCGACAGGTCTGCAGCGTGATGAAGCATTAACAGATGGGATTTGTTTTAATGTTACAGAACAGGTGCTAAGGTCCTGAGCTGTGATCCTGTGAAATCCCCACCCATGTTCCAAGATGAACCTATGGAGACCATCTTTTCTGGTGCTCTTTGCAGGTGAGGACAGAAGCGTTCTCTAACAACGCTGCAGTACCGGTGTCATTGGGTTGGGCACAGCCTGATTGCAAGTGGGATGTGCAGAAGTATCTCTAAATGCTGTTGGATGTTATGTGGCAGTGACTTCAGCATACTGGAAGTTATCCACGTTTTTCAGTGACTGTTCATAGCATTCCTCCATAGCCATAGATTTCACCTCCATAGCTTTCTGGATGTCTGAGTTATTGTTGATTATCCCTGGGTACCTCTGACATATGTTGTCTTTCTTTTGCTTGATGATAACCATACGATTGTTTAAATGTTGAGTTCATGATGCAAGCATGTCCCATAGCTCTCTTTAGAGAGGTGGATACAGATGTTAGGTGAATTTACGTTGACTTGCTGAGATGGAAATATTTATAGATTCACTATGGTTGCAAAAGACTTCTAAGATCACCAACCCCAGCCCACCACCACCATGCCCACTGACCATGGCCCTCAGTGCCACATATCCATGGTTCTTGAGCACCTCCAGGGATGGTGACATGGTCAGCTATTGGTTTGCTTCCATTAGCATCAGCAAATGAAGGCTCTCAAAAAACAAAACAGAAAAGCCTTAAGAATTCGATGCCTTTCCGGAAAATGTATATAATAAGTTACTTGTAATTTAATCGCATGAAACAAGAGCTTCATCCCATGCTTTGTTCTTCATCCTGTGCTTAAGGGCTTTTCCAAGAGAGAGGTGGACAAGCTGAGATGGAGGAGGATATATCATGTATGCATTTGAGGACAGTGGTCAGTAAAGCTCTAAGAGCTGGAGGGATGAGCATAAGGCTTATCGTGCTTGTTTCAATTCTTGAGGAGGTCAGGAGGTTCAGGATGGCTTAGTTCACAGAGTTCTGAAGGCATCAAAACCTCAATGAGGGGAAGGAGGAGTTTAACATAGGGAGAGGCAGTTCTCTGGAGGTGCCCAAGGCCAGGCTGCGTGGGGCCCTGGGCAGCCTGATCTGGTGGGGGGCAACCAACCCATGGCAGTGTTGGAACGAAACAGTCTTTAAGGTCTATTCCAACCTAAGCCATTCTACAAAGGGGAAGGGGATGAGCAAGCCTAATTTGGGTGCTCAGGAAGGAGGGATTGTGAAGGCTGGAATCACAGAAGAACAGCTGCCAGATCACTGTGCCTTGTCTTGAGTTGGATGTTTCCAGTCTTTGCATTAAACCTCAGCCTGACGTAGATGGGTTGTTTTTGCAGTGACCTCTGAGGGACTGCTCATAAAGCCCCAGGAAGGCAGTGTTGCTGGAGGAACGTGGATTACTATCACTCTGGATGGTGAGCATTCAACTCTTGTAAACTCTTGCCAAGCATACATCAAAGTAAAGGTCTGTTCTGAGACTTGTGGTCAGAGTGACAGATCTTAAGTACCAGTCATGTAGCTGTGGCATCCAGAGCATGAAATCAGCCTGCAATTATTACTTCAATTTCCGATGTTTGCTTGTTTTCAAATTCTAAGAGAAATCAGATTTCTACTGTATTTTTGGATTCCTGTAGAGGTCATAGACAGTAGCAGAGGTTGGAAGGGACTTCAAGAGATCATCGTGTCCAACCCTCTGCTAAAGCAGTTCCCTAGAGCTGATTGCACAGGAATACATCCAGGCAGGTCTTGAGCAGAGCAGATCCACCTTACAGCAGAAGAGCACTTGAGATGCTTGCTAGCAAAACCATGCAAGACATCAGCAGCTGCAACTACCATGTGAAACTATTAATTTTACAGGTGCCTTAAGTATCTATGAGCACGATTGTTTGGTATAGATGGTTAAGGAGACTGAAACTGCTGGTAGCTGTCAAGGGTAAATTCAAAAGCATCTATACCTTGTGACTGGATGTGAGTGGTCCTGTCCTCAGAGCTCTTCTCTGTGACTTTGACTTAGGCTCAGAATCTCATGAGATAGAACATCTCTCTCCAGCCAGCTGGCCCCACCTGGAGGTGTCCCTGGTGAACGCAGACCTGCCCACGTTGCCGTGTGATGTCTCTCCTGTGTATTTTGACTTATCCCCCATAAGATGTAGAACAAGGTATGATCCCTGGCTATAATATCAAATCTTCTGGTTTGGAGTAGACCTTTAAAATTACAATGTTCAATTATCAATCTGACCTATTGAGTCCCTCACTAAACCATGTCCCTAAGAAACACATCTGCACATCTTTTAAATACCTCCAGGGATGGGGACATCCTCCCCTGCCCAACGTTTGACTACCTTCTTCATGAATAATTTATTTCTCATATACAGTCTAAACCTCCCCCGGTGAGGGCTTTGCCATCTGTCTGGTAGAATCCTTGTTATGTTGAGTCTGCAAAAGCACTGTTTCTGTACCTGAGCATCTCCTAAGCAGTGCTGCATTTATCCATGCAATTTAATGAAGCACTAGGTTAGTTAATGATGTTGTATATGAATCAGAATGGCCTAGGTTGGAAAGGACCTCAAAGATAATCAAGCTCTAACACCCATGCTGTGGGGAACAAACTGAGACTCAGAGAGGCTAGGTTCAGATCCTCAAAAGTCTGTAGACAGAAGCACAGTGCCCAATGAACTCTGATGTCCTTGCCTGCCCAAAATCACAAAGATAAGCTTGTGATGGGAAGAGAAACAAACATGACTCTAAGCAGCAGCTGGGGAGTCTAAGATCCCTCTTCTCCAGCCTGTCATAACTTAAAGGATGTTGTTTGACTAGCAGACTAATAGTGCCTCAAGAGACAGTAGGAGCAAACCTGTTGGAGTTCTTCCATTTCTCACTGCTATGATTTGTTTGGGAGTTAATTCTACTGAATGCTGTGCTGTGAAACCATGTTCACTAAGGATGTAGCACTAATTTGCTTCTCTGTAAATCTAGGTAGCCTTGGGTTGTTTTAATATTAATGAATTACAATTGTTCATTAGTATTAATGAATGCTAATGAGCATGTGTATGTGCTTTGCATTTACATACAGTGTATGTTCTGGTATAGTCCTATTGCTTTCTGCACTTAAGTACAACTTTTTCCTCTGCCTTCATATTCACTTTCAACTGTAGTTCCAGATTCTGAGTTTGTGTGCAGAGTTTGTGTTCACATGTATGTAGTTTTAGTTCACTACATGAATGCAGTTCACTCTATCAAAGCTTCAGTGAACCTGTTTAGAGTGATGACCCTTTTACCTTGAAAATAACAACTCCATCTGTATAAAAATAATACAAATATTTTTCATTTCCCCCTGCCTAGGCCTTCACCCCAGGAGGGTTTGTACTATGTGGAGGTGAGCTTTAAAGGACGCACGATTAACAACCTGACTGGGGTGGAGAAAGAAAACTATACTTTCAAGGTAATCAACAAACAAAGATAGAAGTGATGATACTTTCCAATACTGAAGGGAGTCAAGCTTGCTCTCACAGGGTGTGTGTTGAAGTAGCATCTCTCATAGTAATTGCATGTCAGGATGTGAAGTTAACATGCTCCTTGTGTCCCTTAAAACTAGAGCATTCAGTGGTCTGGCATTGGACAGTCTATGTGACCTGAGGTCTTTCAGAAGCAAAAACACGAGACTGAGTTAACCTATCTATGCGCTTCAGCCACACAGTCGGAAGACCATCTTGTGGGTTTGTTTTACCCTTGTCCAGAATTGTTGTCCATGCCATTAGTTGTGCTTTCTGTGACTCTCATGACCTTATGGCAGGATTTACCATTTTCATGCATACCTTTACAAACTTGTTTAGTTGGTCTTTCTAGCATTGTAAACATGAAAACAGGAAATGATACTGTGCTTCCATGGATTCCCAAGGAGGGTGCAATGAGGTGGTGCACTCAGCTCTTGTGGCTGAAAGTACTCTCTCACCTTGTCTGAGGCCCTTTGCTGGTTGCAGCTGCTTATACTGCTGCAGAGTGGTTAATAGCATAGAATCACCAAGGTTGGAAAAGACCTACAAGATCATCCAGTCCAACCATCTGCCTATCACCAATAGTTCTCACTAAACTGTGTCCTTCAATACAACGTCTAAACATCCCTTGAACACAGTATAGTCATAGAGTCATTGGCTTGGGTTGGATGGACCTCAAGATGTCCAGCTTCTTGCTCAAAGGGTTGGCCATGAGTTCACCACTGGCTGTGGAGTCTCCTCCTTTGGAGATATCCAAGACTCAACTGGATGCTTGCTTTTCTGTGTAACCTACTGTGAGAAACCTGCATTGGGGAGGTTGGACTTAATGACCCCCAGAGGTCCCTTGTGCTGCCTATGGTTCTGTGACTCTTGGGGCTTTGTTAAGAGCAGTTATGACATGATGTTGGGGCTTCTTGCAGAGCAGACCCCTTAGCCATGGCTGTGCACTTCAGGATGAGGCCTAGTCACAAGTCATGTCCCCATTCTGCTAACTTTGAGTATCAAGCAAGAAAGCCCAGCATTTCAGTAAATTGCACATTAAAATCAGAGCCATTGGGTGGTTCAGCTAGCTTAGAGAGCTGATGAAAAATCACCAGGGGATGCTGTTAATGAGACACATTGCAAGCTAAATAAAACACAATGTGTCTCTTTGTTTTGAGACTGGGGACCTGGGAGCTATGTGTATTAAAAATTAATTTTGCCTCTGCAGTGGATTGGAAAAGCCTGCTGCAGGCAGCAGCAAGTCTGAGCAGCTCACAAGACTTGTGTCAGCTTGTGGCCTTGGCTTTTGTGCTGGTTTTGGCTTCTTTCTTTGCATTGGTTCCAGCCTGTGGTATGGGCTTTTTTCCTCTGTGGTGACCGTAACTGGAAGGTCTGCGGCTACTCATTCATTTTCCATGTGACCATAATAAGGAAAGAAACAATTCCGGTGGGGTTTGGGGAAGGTTTGAAAAAATATTTGTAGTGGCATTCTTGATTTGAGTTTGGAAATCAGTTGTTTATGCTATTTATTTAGTGATGTGGTAAGTGGGCATGGAGGTGATGGTTGGATTAGGTATCTTCTGTTGGGCTGACAGCAGCATCCGTAGGTGCAACAAGAGAGGACTCAAAATGAAGATGAGGGAGATGGAGATGTGATGAAGTTTTTAAGGAATGGATGATTTGGTGGATAGGGACAGGCCAAGTGCACATGGGGAACATCTTTTTTTTTTCCTGTGAGGTTGATGAAATTAAGTAGTTGATGATTTAGGACCAGGATTTAGCCAGCTAGCAATGTAGCTGGCCAGTTTTATGGAGCTATTTATAGCAGAGAAGCAACTGGATTTTTGCAGAATCTGAACAAGTCCAGTGCCTTTATAGATCATCTGAAGCCCAAGGGTACCTGAATACCTTGATGGATCTGACCTAGTGTTATTCATTTCCAGAGTGCAGAATGCTGCACAGGGGAAAGACAGCATTACTCAGGGCAGTTATCTGAGGAATAAGGCTTTCCAAGGTCTTGCTGCTTAGAGCAAGGCTGTGCCTGTGCTAGCAAGCAAGGTGGGCAATGCTGGAGTCCACGTCCAGCTGCTGCTCATGGTGAACTGATGCCATGTGAGTTATCAGCATGTGGACAGCCATGGGTACTTCTGGCCCCTTGGCAGATGAGTAATGCTCCTGCACACCACTGTTTGAATAGGATTGGTGTTGGTGTAGGCAAAAGCTCCTAGAGTCAGACTCCTAAAAACGAGCAAAACTCTTGCAGGTTTTAGTGTAATCTGGAGGAAGAGGTCAGCAGGGCTGATTGGCTTCTTGAAAGTGCAGCCGAAGTGTGTGCTGGGTTTGGGTGTCTATGTCTCATCTACTTCAGGATGCTGAGGACCGCCTTCTTCCACTTGCAAAGGGCTGCTGTGTGGTCCCTGTCTCTAAGAAGCTTCCTTGGAAACTGCTTACTCTTAGGCTCTGTTTTTGGCCAAAGTAGAACCCCATAATCTACTTCGAGTATTTCCTCTCTTCCCTAGAGGACAAGGAATGCTGTCCTGAGGATACTGTGGTGTGTTATACTGTGTTACAAGGGTCAATATAAGCATTTCCTTGGCTACGCTGTCTTTAAGCAACTGATAAGTTTGTTAAAGGCTAGCCGAAGTATCCCAGTACTGTGAAGCAGAAGTAGATTTGAACAGTATGCTATTGGTGGGAAGAATTATACCACATCGCTGGGTGAAATGGAGGTCTGAGCATCTGAAAAAACATGGCTTAGAAACTGTGTAGAGCGTTAAACCGTATCTTCTGGGATTGACTCAAAGTAGACCAGGCAACTGGAGCACAAGGAGGATGCAGGAAGAGCAGCAAGCCAGACTCTGAACACAGAGGGGGAAGAAGTCATTCCCTTCTCGGAGCAGGATTCTGCTCCAAAGACCCAGTCCTAAAGCACGAGTCTCTGCAGTGTGGTTGCCAACTGTGTTGTGAACAGCTGTGAGAATGACTGCTGTTTAACTACAACTTTCTCCTTGCAGTTTTCTGCTGTGCAGACGCCTGTGGTTTACCAAATTAGCCCGCCATCTGGCATCCCAGGTAAGGGACCTTTCTTTAGGCTGGGGACCACTTTAATTATTATTTGATGTTCCACCCCATCTTTCTGATTATGAGAGTTCTGTCTTGCTGGATTTAACACAGGCTTGTTCAGAACATAATGTCTAAGCTCATGCTGACTGACTTTGGTATTGGTTAAACTTTGGTATTGTTGCTCTTACTTTAGACCTTGCTTTAAGGACTTAATTTTAAGCACACATGCTAGCCTGTTGAATAGCTTGTCCTAAAAGGTAAAGTGGCTGCTGTGCACAACACTGTGAAAATGGACTTTGTGCACTGAGACCCAGTGCGTGTTAATGATGCCACTTGGGCTGCTTCGTAGCGTTCTGCAGCAGCAATTGGTCACAATGGTGCTTTCAGTTGATGAATATTGAGGAAATATCTTTAAAGTCCAAACACCAGAGTTCTGCTGGAAAAAAAATAAACAAGAAAAACAGGGATAATGTGTTTTTTTTTTTTTCAGTGAGAAAGGTGTATTAATTCCCCTTAGCCCAAAATACAATCATCTCGAACTTGGACAGAGAGTAGACACAGGTGCAGCCAAATGGGCACCTCTCTGCATTGTTTGCAGAGAATTTCCTCTGGAATTTCTTTTGTTCAGCTCACAAAATCTGCAGATGTAAATACTCCACTTTTTTAAAAGATGCCCTTCTGTTTCCATTTCCTCTTCAACAGGAAATTTAATAAAGATCTATGGGAAGACGATTGCTGGGAGATACGAGACCCTGGACTTCAATGCGGATTATATAGATGGGTAATCTGAGCTGCTGCCTGACCCAGCCCCTGTAGATTGCTTTCTTCCATTGCACTCTGCAAGAACAATAAATTGCAACCAGTTGGCCCAGAATTGCCATTTACTGCTTTTGTGCTTTATTGCAGCCCATGAGTTGGGCTCCAGCAAACTTTGTTAATCGAATTGCAACTGGTCCATTAAGCTAGTTGGTTTGTTTACTGGCAGCACAGTCAATCACAGCTCAGTGTGAATTTACTGTAATTGCATCTGGTTGCTGTAGATTTTATTTTGGCTAGCAAATTAAAATTTAACTAATTAAAATAATGTCAGAATCTTCAAGTTAAATAAATTTTCCCTTCCATTTGCATTTCTAGAAATAACTCTTAGTTTGAAGAAAACGCTCTAGTGAGTCACAAGACAAAAGCAGAAGTGTCTGGGGACAGAAAGCTTTGTTTTTCCACTGCTTTAAGACCTCTCTGGTCACTTCTCTGTTTTCAAGGGAGGTTTGAATTTGTTTTCTGCTGCTTCAGGGGTTGCACTCAGCAGAGCAAAGTGGGTAGACTTGCAACATTTTCTTGTGTGAAAGCAGCATAAACTTGACCACTAAATGTTCAGTGGAACAGGTTGCCCAAGGAGGCTGTGGATGCCCCATCCCTGGAGGCATTCAAGGCCAGGCTGGATGTGGCTCTGGGTAGCCTGGTCTGCTGGTTGGTGACCCTGCACATAG
>PPHD01012763.1:0-14256 GCA_002909625.1 Bambusicola thoracicus | reverse complement strand
TTAATGCATTAATGGTTATGCCATTGTGGACACAGCTAGCTGTCACTCTTTTGTGATCCAAATGTCTTTATCTAATCCATGGAAATAATCAGCTATGTGGGATGGGGAAGAAATACTTCAACTAACCTGCAGGGGACCCCATTTTTCAATTATGACCGCAAGCTCGTAACATGGTAATCCCAGAAATCCTGAGGTATGTCCTGGTATAGTCTACGGGGATAGTAATATTCTCCCCTTTGATTCATTTAAAGATATTCCATAGAAAGGGTATTTTAATATTTTTAGCTTGGCTGGCTCACCAAATGTAACAATCCAAAAGTTCAACATGATGGAAAGGCGATACAAGAGGTGTAATAACAGAGGTTCTAACGCAATAGAAAGGTGTTACAAAGGAAAGGAGAAGAACCGCTCACCCACCACCGAAGATCTAGGTTCGTAAGGAAGAACTCCACAAAGGAGGGATCTCCAGAAAGATAACCTTCTACAGTGGCACTCAGCCCTTAAGTGATGTCTAAGAGATGTGCAGCCAGGCTCCACCCCCTTACAGTCACACACGTGAACTGCCTTCACCTGTGCTCCCAGGGCTGACCAGGTTCTTTTCCCAGGTGCTCAATCAGTGGTTCAGGCCATGACTCAACAGTCACCATGCAACTCAGAAACAATATAGGGCAAGAAGGGAGTAAGGACATTCCTGGTCAGTTTCACATGGGAAACCAAACACTTCAGTGAATGCTTAAACATGAATATGTGGCCTTCTGGTTTGTCACATGCACATTTTCCTCATTTAATACACATTTGAGAATGCACCCCTGAAAACTATGACTTACAATAATACACATACCCAAACAGCATTTTATAAAAAAAATATTACGCTATCTCTGAAAACAAACAAGAAAAACCTTTATCTCTCATATTCTTATTTAATGGAAAGGAAGATACACAGCTCTCAGCAGAGCTGCCCTCTTTGAAGCACATTCAAACATAAAACAGCCTATTGCTATGAGCTGTCACTGTATCTCACAGGCGGAAGGAGTTATTTCAGATTGATAAATTTAGCTTGACCTGCTGTTTGTACATGAGTTTTTGCCACACGCTTTGATTTTTGTTTTCTACAGCAGTGCACATCCTGATCAGAACAGCACTATTCTTTTACACAAAACACAAGCAGGTCATAAATTCACAGCTCTGTGCTTTCATGTTTTCAGTTTGAGCACACCTACATTATGACCAACAAAACAGCCACTGAGTTTTACTGTCAGGGAAGCAGATCCACGCCTTTGGCTACTCAAAGTAAATAAGACAATCAAGTATCAGATGAATTACACAAAGCAGTAGGAACAACATATTTTGACCCAAACAGCATCAGGCCTAGCACTTAAGGAGAAGACTGAATACAGGATCTCATTTCTTTGAAATAAGGCTGATGGCTGTTCCAGCTTCAGCACAAGCAATAAGACAAGGGCCACGCTGAAATCTCTAATGTACTCAGAAGGTTCTGGTTTCAAAACTGCTGTTTTCCACATTTCAAAAGGTCTGCAATCCCACTGGAAAGAAGGGAGAGCACAGCTGACTGCAATTCAGAGAACACGGAGGGAGCTGATCCCAGTCAAGGCCTCACTGCCCACACCTGGTTACGTGCTCAGCTGCAGTATGAAACTCAGCTGTTATTCTCCAAAATAACAAACACTACCAACCAAAAATTAGCTTTTAAAATGAACAGTAAAAAGAATAGGGAGAATACTAAGTTAGCACTACACGTTTTAATTGTTGCCTTTCATACTTGGAGTCACCTATTCAGCAAATAATACCACACGTGACACAATTGAAAACCAATTTCTCAGCAGCCATGACGTTCCTGCAGTTTAAAACAGGAGTACGTCGGCGTTGCAGAAGTTACTGCAGTGCTACGCGAATCGTTAAGTACCGTACTTGCTTACAAGTACAAAGCAAGGCTCAGTATAAGTACCGTTTCTTCAGCAGCCCCAGCAGGAACAGGCAGGGCGCGCCCTGTGCTGCGCCCGGAGCTCAGCGCGGAGGGGTCAGAGCAGCCTCCCGGCAGCGAACCTCGGTGGCTCTGTACCGGCCAAGTGCGAGCACAGCGTTATCTGATCGGTAATACTTAATGTGCCACAGAAACTGCACATTTTTATCTTTCACAAGAAATTCATTTATTCCCGGGTTGCGTGGCACTGGTTTTGTTTCAGGGCTGTTGCTTATTTATTTGCGGTGAGAAAAACAATACTTTGAAGCAAAAAATATTTTCAGACTGAAGTCCACGAAGCAATTAAGGAACAACCAGAAAAACACCAAAACAAGCTAGCCGGAGAATGTGCAGTCACCCCCCAACTCCCCCGCAGCGCTTACCGGGCCGTACAGCCGGGCCACCGCAAGTCCGCAGGCCTGGGCAGCGCCGGGACGCCGCTCCCACGCGCGCTCCTGCTCAACTCGCAGCGCTAATCCCGGCAGCCGCGCGGCACCGCCCCTCACGCGCCTCTCCGAGCGAACGGAGCGCTGAGCCCGCCCCGCAGCCAAGCGCGTGCCTCAGGGGCTGTGCTGCGGCAGGAGAGCTTTCACAACAGACCTGTCTGAAAAGGAGGCCCCCTGCGCGTTCTTTTTCTTCTTTTTCTTTTCTTTTCTTTTTTCTTTTTTAATTTGAATGAAGTATTGCGCCTTTTGAGTCGCGCATCATCTTTTTATCCTGTTCCAGTGCTCCTTTCTGCAGGTAGGGCGCGCGTCAGCGGGAAGGCTTCCACAGCATGCTCGCACAAGCGGCTTATGCAAAGGAACCTGTGACCGAGGACGTAACAGACTAAGCCGTTTTCTGCTCAAGGGCAGTGGAAGGCCACCAGGCTATCTAGGGATCACCGGCTGCCCGAAATGTAATGTAAGTACCCTTAATGTACCACACCGACCTGTGAGTCATACCCCAGGGCACGGCCTCAATCACACGGGCGCAGTGCCCCAACCCCAGCTCGGGCAGCACGTTGCTCCGGGGTGCTGCCCTGCAAAGGAGGGGTGTGACGTGACTGGAACAGGAGAGGTCCTGAGTAAACCACGATGGTAATTACAAAGGAAACCGGTAATTATACACCATGAATTCACGCCAGTGCGCTGGTGCTATTTGGTCTCCAATAAAAATAAAAGCATTTACACTGAAATGAGATTATCCTCGGATTTAGTTGTCATTTTACCCCGAACCATTAAGAGCTGAACATCAGACTTATGGCAATTCCTACCGATGCCTATGAGCATACCCCGCAAATCACCTTGAACATGTTGTACACAATGACAACAAAGGTCGGGCAAAAGGCAAACAAAAAACCCCTAAACCTTAAACAATAGCAACAAAATATTTGTGACTTGCTCCTCCTTCCCATTTACAGACCTCACAACAACAACAAAACACGTAACATTAAGAGAAAGGAAATAATTTATTAGAGATTTCAAAAGCAAACTAACATACATTTATCATGTAAGCCTTCTGACAAACATACTTGGAATCTTTAAGATGAGGAAATTTATGCTCTGCCTCAAATAGTTTAGAAATGCTCTACGCACAGTTCCAGAGTCCCAACACTTGTACTGCTTCCTCCCCAGGCTTGAGAACTCTTGAATGGGATGAAACGCAAAAGGAACCTGGAATATCACAAAGGCGTGTTACCAGCATGAACAACTAGATCCTATCAGTGACATGCTTTCTTTTGACAACTAAGTTGAAAGATGGTTAACATTATAAGACTTCTGAATATCTGAAAAAAAAAAAAAAAAGTAAGTCACCATCACCAGCACTACCTCAGTGAAGAGAATGATGAAAGAAACAACAAAAACGTTAACAGTGACTTATAGTTCAGCTCTGAACTCTATTACTGCATTGTGAGACACTGTTGGATTTTGTTCTGTTCAAAAACAAAAGACAAATGTACAAACTGAAAATCAACAGTTTCTCATACAGTAGAACAACAGTAATCAAACATTCTAAGAACACATAAACCCTTTGATAACATTAATCATGGCTTTGTGACATACTTTAAACCAACATATTATTCTAATGATTTAGTTAAAGATGACATCCTCAGAGTGAGCCCAGCACAGCTCCACATGCATCAGTGAAACACTTCTAGCTCAGACAAGCTAAGGAACTGTATCAGAAATGAAATAAATTATATGACCTTTGAGGTGAAAGCCACCTTTTAAGATTAGGAGAGTTCATTGCAACTGTTCACCCAACAAATAACTCTTCTTTTTCCCCCCTAAAAGAGTGCTACTTTCTAAATTGATAGATTAATTCAGGCTTTAAAATGCATAAGCTCCTCCCCAAACCTATTCTAAGTGAGAAGTTAAAGGCAGTTGAGTGCTATGGGAAACACTGCACATATAAAAGGATACAACAAGAAAGGATACACTCTGCATGACAGTATTATTGCGGTATTTACGCAGGAATGTTTCTAAAGAAGAACAGCAGAATGTTGTTTAATTTTACTTAATTCTCAACATTGCACACACATTAGATTTATGCTGCCTATCATAAACAAAAAGGTAAAACTTCATAAATAAACTTTTGACCCACCATCACTAACTCCGTATTCAAAAGTAAATCCATCTTTTGATAACTTGAACTACAATGACAACAGCAGATTTTTGTTTCATTAATTCTTCCTCAAGTCTTTGACATTTTACAGATTCACTTTCTCCATCATATCCAAAACCCAGACACACTTCCACTCAATGCAGGCTTTCAGGTCACTTCTCTACAAAGAAGCTGGTGACCTCTCAGCATCAGTTTCTTCTACATAACCCTTATACGAAAAAACTGTATTTTATCCACAGAAAAATATTCACTCTAAACACCAACTAACATTTTTGTCTGTTCATCAAGAAAAAGGCATTTCAGTTAGCAGTAAGTCACACAGTGCTTTTATAAACCATTATGTGTTGTTTTCTCTACCAAAGAAACAATATTTGTAGGGAAAGTAATAAATGTTTATGAATTAATCACAGCTTCTTCCTGTTTAAAAAAAAAAACAAGATGAATTTTCTTACAGAAGAAAAATAACAATGTGATGCAGTACAAATCAAACTTGAAGTTCCCCAGGTGTCTGCATGAATTTCAGATTTATATAATGGAATTTTACTTCACAAATCAGCATTCAAAGTATTTCAGCAGACACAGGAAAACACATCCAATGCAGAAAAAGGGTTCTGCCTCATCATTAGTGTGCAAGTGAAAGAAATAATTTGTACTTTGCCTAGGATTCTTAAGGATTTCAATTAGACTGTGGTGCATTATGTGACTGTCACATATAAACAGTGAAGGCGTGGAAGAAGTCCTATCCACCATTTACTAAACCCACAACACCGAAGCAACCCACACAGACTTTCATATATACAATTAAGTCTTGAGTAAATGTTTGCTAATTAAAAAAAAAAAAAAAAAGCTTCTGAGTTGATTATCAATATGATTAATAGCATAGTAAGCACCTAGTTATTTTCTGTACACTATTCAAGTATTATTTAGCATGTTTAGTAAAGTCAGAATCAAGTTTAATGCACTAAGGTGGTTGGAAATACATTAAATGCCTAAAATTAGCATTCAGAGTTCACAGCTAAAGCTTTCCACGAGTTAAAAATACTTCAAGCTTCCTTTTTCCACTTAAAACAACTTTAATAACATTCTTATTACACAGTAGAGAAAATGTAACAAATGCTTTTAATTTATTTAACTAGGAAGGAATAAGAAAAAAAATGAAACACTTTGCACACCCTTGTTCCTCACAGCTTAAAATCAAGGCTCATTTGTCTGCTTTCAATAAACAGTACAGAAAAACGCCTGTAACGTCATCTTTTATCAAACAAATGATACTAATTTGTGGGTTGCAAAATCTGTAAGCCAAGGTAGTACCTGTAAGACCAAACAGCACCTTAGAAATGAGGTAAAAAAGCTTAACTGAGACCTGACGAAAAGTCTGCAGACAGAACAAGAAGCCTACTACTGAAGTAGCTATTACCAATAGAAATACTACCCTCACAATAACAATACAAGAAAGTCCAAACAACTTTTAAAAATTAAAACTGGTTGTTCACATTTCAAACTTCAGAATTGTTTTTTTGTTTGTTTGTTTTCTAAATAATGAGCAAGACATGCAGATTAAAAAACATACAGGAATAAGCAATATTTTTCAAAAGCACTCAACCTAAGCTTCAAGTTCTAAGCTAGGAGATGGATAACCAGAGTGATGTTCAATCATAATATGTAATTCAGATAAAATGCTCCTCAAATTTGAGCTTGCTACTTTATTAGAGGGTGCAGGCTGAGAACAGAGTGCTTCTGTGCTAGCATCTGAAGTAACTGATGCAAATCTGAGACAGTTCACTACCCAAATTTTTGGGGGCCATGAAAATTCTCACAGTTTTGCTTCAGTTACTCTCGTATAAAGCAAATAGTTAAGAGTAAGTGCTGGTCAAGTAAAGATGTACGATATGAAGTGATTATTTTTAGCAGAAAGTTAATTTCTCATCAATTTAGACAAATGTTTAAAAAAAATCAGCACCTGTGAGCTCTGTAGCAAAGAAAGCCTCAATTAATGCAATATGAGGTAACATTTTCTGAAACACTAACATTTCCTAAATCAGACAGGCTTAAGAGATGCTGCAGTGGTACTAAGATCTCATTGACAGAGGTGGCAGAAGCAAGTTCGCTGCTGGAAACATATCTGAAACAGCTTTACAGCATGCATGGTGTGATTAAGGACAGGAAAGGGCGAAGACGCCACTCCTTTTGAAGCCAAAATTCCCGAACATTACTAAAAACGTAAGTGCTCAGATTCCATGAAGTCATTCTCCCCATGTTCCAATCTCCCAGGATTAAGCATTAGAAAATACAGACAACTATCCTGGGATCTCAAGATTAGGAAAATAACAGACTCCAGGTTTCTAAACAGAGGAAGAAGCAATCCTTAATCTTACACCAACTACATATCCTGCAGACTGGTTTCCTGATAGAAGAGCACATTTTAGAAAAGAATATTGCATGGAGTATTTCTCTTTCACCGTCACTATTCCTAAAGCAACCATAAAAAATAAAACAAAATAAAAAAAGCCAGCAAAATGAAAAAAAAAATCCCTACAATTTTTAGGCAAAGAATCCGTACCTTTTGCTATGTTCTACTTTTTTCTTTTAAGTTCATTGGAATCCTGCTTTGGTCTAGCTGAACGAGCAAATTGCTGAGATTTTGTTAAGGACCACAAGTGTCAACAATAAACACAAGTCAATCAAGAAGCAACACAATCCTAGTCAAAGATTAGGACCTCACTGATCTGCAGTATACTTCAAGAGAGCATATCCTAGAGTTCACAAAAACAATGGAACATTTAATTCAAAAATAAGAAAGGATGGGAAAAGATTTCAAACTGAAACAACAGGGCAATCCAATCAAACAAGTGTAGAAACCTCAACATGATATACATGCCCTCGAAGTAACTAATTTCTACGTGACTGTAAAAAAAACAAAAGAAACAGCCAACAAAGCAAAACACTTCATCTCCCAATCCTTTGAACACAGATTTAAACAATTCAAAACCCCTACATAATTTAAATGCAATGGATATACATGTTAAATTATCCTTTGCATTGGGCTTGCAGGATCAAAGAGTAAAGAACAGAAAAATAATTACATCTTAAGTAAGGCTCATTTACTTTCCTATTTCACAAATGGTGTCCCTATATATTTTTAAGATATAATAAATTTTACAGTAGTACACTAGGTTTTGCTGTCTAGTTTTCCCAACATCTCTCTTCTTCCCATACATTTCTAACAAAAGCAGAACCCTCTACAAAGGCAAAACTAGATGCTAACAGACAACTCATAAAGAATGTGATGTAAATACTTGAAGAAAAAGATACGACAACCATGGGTTTTTCAAATAAGACATATCCATTTGCTTCTTTTAAAGCTTTGGCAGCTGCTTTTTCATTAGGAAGTCCAATGAAAGCCTGACCCTTCATACGGCCTTCTTTCATTAAACGTATATCAAACCTAGAGGGAAAAATAGAGAATTAGGAAATCATAGAATCGAATCACAGAATCACTAAGGTTGGAAACTACCTCCAAAATCATCCAGTCCAATCATTCACTTACCACCAATATTTCCCCACTAAACCATGCCCCTCAGTACATCTAAATGTTACTTGAACACCTCTAGAGACAGTGACTCAACCACCTTCCTGGGCAGCCCATTCCATTGCCTGACCATTCTTTCAGATAAATTTTTTTTCCTAGTGTCCAACCTGAATCTCCCCTGGTGCAACTTGAGGCCATTCCCTCTCGTCCTTCCATGGAGGAAGAGGCCGACCCTTCATCTTGCCACAACCTCTTTTCAGGGAGTTGTAGAGAGTGATATGGTGACTCCTGAGCCTCCTCCAGACTAAACAATCCCAGCTCCGTCAGACACTCCTAAGCTTTGTGCTTCAGACCCCTCACCAGCTTTGTAGCCCTTTTCTGGACACACTCCATGGCCTCCATGTCCTTCTGTAGTGAGGGGCCCAAAACCGAACACAGCACTCGACGTGTGGCCTCACAGGGCTGAGTACAGAGGGATCATCACTTCCCTGCTCCTGCTGGCACCACCATTTCTGACAAAAGCCAGGATGACATTATTGGCCTTCTTGGCCACCTGGGCACACTGCTGGCTCATGTTCAGCCAAGGGTCGACCAACACAGGTTCATTTCTTCCATGCAGTCTTCCAGTCACTCTGCCCCAAGGCTGCAGCACTGCCTGGGGTTGTTGTGGCCAAAGTGCAGGACGTGGTACTAGGCCTTGTTGATCTTCATACCATCGGACCAGGGAGGGCCTGATACGAACCTCTGGGGAATACCACTTGTAACCAGTCATCAGCTGGATTTAACTCAATTCACTACCTAATGCATATATTTTTTTTCTTTAAAAACACCTTCATATTTCACAACTCAGATACAACACCCATACTTCAAGATGGAATAACAGAAATGGATGCAATACCTACATGCAGAAATTATGCCATTAGAGACTACTTACATTTTGCCTAGGAGATGCTGTTTAGTAAAGTTAGCACTGAAGTGCAGGATGGTAAGTCTGTGTCCAACTGTAGTAAATATCACATGTGCAAAATGACTAGATTCACATTCACATCATTCATGCTGTATTCACTATGCACTGCTCAACAAATAGTATACTTAGTAACTAAAATATGAAGGCAAAATAGTAGTCTTTAGAAATTGTGGAAAATAATCCTATTTCTGTACTTGCAGTAATGTTTTCAGATGTACTCTTCCCCCACCCAATAAAGGGGAAGCAGAAAGAAAAAAAAGCAGAAATAACTAGTTTTCAAATTACAATTCTCATCAATTTTATAAAGTTAACATAAAAGATTTTTATTTTAACTTACATATTTCGTTCCAGTACTGACTGGAAGTCAACATATCTTCCAAAAATGAACTTGAGATCCTGGAATTAAAGGGCTGATTTAAGGAAGTTGCTAAAAAGCCTTTTTGATAAATATTTAATTTTTCTTGTTTACATACCTTTTCTTGCACTTGTTTAGCCAAATTCTTCACATATATCCGGCAATTTGGTTCACCTGGCTCATAGTTTTTGAAAACAGAAAATTTTTCCATTTCTTGAAGACAGAAAAATAGACAATTGTTTTATTTTTTTTTGCTAGGAATAAAACAAATTATTAAATTACATATGGTAAATTAATAGACAAATACTTAAACTTTTTATTACAACAAAACAAACAGCTACTATTACATAATTTATTGTCACAGTTATACCTTCTCTAGAAAGTCTGTTTTTCTCTAGTTCTCTTCTAGAAATAAACTCTGATGGTATTTCATCATCTTCCTTTTCTGTTTCCATTTTATCATTTGAGCTAGGAGTCGGGAAAATTCTTCCAAACCCTGTATTATTGATCTCTTCTGTGGTAGCATAAAGATCTATAATTTGAACATATTATACAAGGTCATATGATCATTCACAAGAGGAACAAGAGCAAGCAAAAAGAATATATTCCTTTTTTATTAACATTTAATTATAGCAGACTCTAAAGAACACATCCGTAAGGAAAGTTGTCTTAATTCCTGACTTGACAAATAGAATTTGTTCTACAAAATCACCTGCAGTACCAAGAAAAGTCACAGCACATGCCTGTTAAATTAAAACTAGCCCTGCTGTTCAAGCCTGTATCAATGGTTTACTTAATTTTCATTTAAAGAAGCTCTGAAACTCTGAAAAACAGACTAACCACCATACCCTCACTGTTAGCACTATCCAGCATTTTTACTGCAGATTATCAGTGTAAACACAGAGAAGAAGCTGGCAACCATCTTAATACTACTCTCTATGAGCTGGAAAAAGAAAATCTAAAATTAGCTTGATCCATTCAATTACAAGATATAACACTGAGAATACATTTGTACTGTACTTATTCTAGCCAACCTAAAGTTTAGGAAAGAAAAAAGAGGTGCAGTTCACCATAAACACACATACTACAAGGACAGAAAGACTTTAAAATCCTCTACATCCTGCACAGTATGAAAGCACTGAGCGCTTCTTAACACACGAAAAGCAACAAATACAGACGAGTTGCAAGCTGGAGTTCTTAAAACTCTGATAAATACTATCCATGAAATCTCCAATACAAAAGAAGAAAGGACTGCTTGGTCTGAATTTTAGCAGCCTTCTGCACACTGAAACCACATGAAGTTCACATTAAAACTGAAGTACAAATGCTTACTATTTTTTTCTTCTCTTTCCAAGTTTGTTTGAAGAACAGATGGGATGTCAGTGGTAATATGGAACTCGATCTTTTTAAGACCTACATGCTGTGGTTGCTCAAAGACATCTGAAGGTGACAGGGTAGGGTGCAAATTACTGTTTAAAATAACAATGTGTTAGAGATTCAGGCAGGCACTTATTTTTCTTATTTAGGTTACTAATAGCTTTTCATAACTGGCATTGATGTTGCTCTTGTATAGTGTGAAAAATATTCCAACCTAATTGCAGGAAGGCAGCTGTTAAAACAAATCTTGTATTCACAACTGATTATTACTAGATAGAAACTCTGGTGGTTGCTGTGCCACAGTACAGCAATTTCAAAAAACAAGATGATCTAAACAAAATCAGCTCTTATTCTACTCCCCCCCATTTTTTTGTTTTACAGAATTACCTCAAGCAATACATACAGATCACTTCTATCAGCACTCTAACATAAAATTGATTTTTTATGAAAAATGTTTTTTGACAGCAAGAGAAAGAGAAAGAAGTAGAACCTTAGACACTAAGGTTGTTAAATAGACTTCAGTTCACACTGCATAACAATGCTACCTTGCAAGCAATTAGGCCCAACTTACATACCATAGAATACTTTTATTAAAACAATACTACAGAAAACATGATGCAGGGAAAGACATTGAGCAAAAAGGAATAATTTTTCTGAAAATACGCAAGCAGAAAAATAATACAAACCTGTGGGGAGTACATGTGGGAACATTCAGTAAGTCCTTAATTCTTTGCTTTTTCCTAACACCACGTTTTTTTGTGTTTATTGGTCTTTTAGGTTGAAGAGTTGCTAATTCCATCAATTTGATCATTCTATTATAAATAAAACAAAGTTAGGAAAGACCTAAAT
Source organism: Bambusicola thoracicus (assembly GCA_002909625.1). Taxonomy (NCBI): domain Eukaryota; kingdom Metazoa; phylum Chordata; class Aves; order Galliformes; family Phasianidae; genus Bambusicola; species Bambusicola thoracicus. The sequence continues at coordinate 2,591 of PPHD01012763.1, read as the reverse complement.
TGGCTTACATTTTATTTGAGAATGCTCACTTGTAAACGTAGCCCTTCTCCCTTCCTTGAAGTCCTTGAAATGCAACTTATATTCTGATAAGTTATTTGTCAATGCATGTATTTTTCTGAACATAGCTAGTTACTTCCTCATTTATTTCAGTTTTAGTAGCAGATGAAGACAATTTCTTCATTGAGTATTGTTTTAAGGCTTAAAAACAGCTTTACTGTAATGTATGCACTATAACAACCTCTTCCCACTATTATTTCTCCTAGCAATACACACTCGATGGTACAAAGAACATTTTGAAAGTCATGAGGTAAAATTATTTAAGCTGAGTAACTTACTCTCTAAAAACATGGAAAACTGAAGAAAACCAGAAAACAATTTACTGTTTCATTCATTATACATGCACTCTCTTTTCATTAAGGGTTTCTGTTTTTTTTTTCTTTTCAGACAAAGTAAGAAATCCTAACTTCTGTGCACACACGGCCACATTCACCCTCCTACTGTCATTCAAAACAGCACTCTCCTTCCATTTTTCACTTAACATGGAGCTTCTTTACACATCAGGAAAGACTATCTATAGGCTGCAAGCGTTCAGAGATTTAACCAGTGGCTGAACTAGTATCCAGAGAAGTAAAAACTATGTACTAAAAAAAACTGTAAAATGCACACCTCTCTTTTTCCTCCTCATTATCACTTTCATATTCTGATTCATCTCCACTAGAGATTTGTTCTTCTTCCTCTTCAGGCAAAGGAGGCTCTTCAGGAGGCAGAGGTGGAATTGGTGGTGGTGGCACAGGCACTGGTAAATACTCTTCATACTGGTAATGAGAATGTAAAAAAAAAAGTGACAAAAGGTTTTTAAGTAAAAACTCTGTGCATCTTGTTTTCCTTTGTATATAATAAAAAGCCAAAGCAATGCATTACAACATAGTAAGGAACAGCTTTTTAGAGTACATTTATAGTACATATATACACATTGATTCATATACACATAGATTTATACACGGTTTTGATAATTAAAAATTTGCAGTAAAAAAAAATATTCCCAATATGTAAAAGTGAATGTTTTCATTCTTTTAATTTGAGGAGTTAAATATAAAAGTAGAAAATAGATCCCTGTTGGGTTTGTGGGTTGGTTTTTTCTGTTTTTTTGTTTGTTTGTTTGTTTTAAACATTGCATGTAGTTCTAAGGAACTTCTTTTTTTCAGAACACAGAAAAGGAGCCCTAAGCTACTAAATTAGTTCAGTTTCTACACCGACCTTTCTAACAGCTATCTTTAGTTGTTCTATTTTCCAACTACTTCATTTCTATAAGCAGCGAGGATTTCATTAAAAGAATCTGATTTTTCATTAAGCGTACGGAAACCGCATATTACAAGGAATTACCTACATACAAAGACACTTTTAGAAGTTTGAACTTTGAATCTCTTATCAAACTTCTTACATTTTAAATTGTGAATCCTTTTTCCAGTACCTAAATATGTATATTTAAAAAGTTACCATTGGAGGGCGAGCAGTAATTGGTCCAAAAGGCGGAGGAAGATTCATTTTATTCATAAGATGAAGCACCTGAAATGATTCAAGGTAAGAAATACTTCCATTAGAGAAAATAAGTACAGTTTCTTGCTAGATATCACAGCTGATTACTTCTGACAGGTAGAAATCAGTAGTTTTAATGACAGTACAACCACACAGGTTACTAAAAAGTGTGAAAGTCAGCAAATGACATGCAACAATAATGGTAAATGCAAGCAACACCCTGAAAAGGCTAATAAGAAGCACATAAAACATCTCAGTATGAAATTATAAGTGCTCAAAATTCAGAAGATCATATCCAGTTAAGCCTTCCACATCAGGGAAGTAACTGTTCTGGTCAATGAAGTCTCAACATAGCCAAGAATTAACACTGGTCAACACTATCACAGGACAACTAATTTGTAGTTAGTATGTAAAAAATTATTTCTATGGATAACCAGAAGAGGAAGAAGGGCATGTTTTTATTTTTATACTTTCTTTTTTTGCTCTTCCCCCCCCCACTTACCTGGACATAAAACTTGGGCACACTTGCCAAAGCATTTGCTATATTTGCTAGAATTGTACTTGAAGGTGGTGGATACAGATACTTGAGGCAAGAATTGATGGGAAACGGGAGGCTGAGGAAAAATAATAAAAACAACAAATCTTAGCTCCATTGCCACAAAATAGTCGATAACAATGGTTACTAAAAGTTTTAGCTGTTAGTTATATCTGAAACATCACTGAAATATTACTATTTGCCCTAGAACAGTTATGTATCATTTTGATTGACTCAGTCACCCACATTAAGTTTTTAGCACTGGGGAGTAGTCCATCCCCTAGCATATGCCAGACTTACTGGGCTTGGACACAAGGAAAGTAAATAACCACGCATGCAAGAAGTCTAATGAGCACAGGAAAGAACCAACATCTTCCAACATCATAAGCCCAAAACTCCAAGTGCTGGATTAATTAGCTCCAAAAGAAAATTATTCTTCGTGTAGGCAAAAATTCAAACAGAGAAAAAAAAGACCAAAGTGTCTAAAACTCAATAGTATGAGTATATATATACTGATTAT
>PPHD01012760.1:0-17801 GCA_002909625.1 Bambusicola thoracicus | reverse complement strand
GCCTTTCTCCCATCACTGTCTCAGAAGTCCCCAGCCCTCGTGTTCTCAGCAACCATTCCAACACCAGTTAACACAATGAGTTCAAACCAAAAGCCTGGGAACAGCTCTCACAGCTCCAAAGCTGCCGTGCAGATTTTACTGCTCTTTTTTTTTTGCAGACAGGCAGGGTGCACTCAAAGCAGCTGCCTGCTTTCCAGTTCAAAAGAACACGAAGCTCTTATCTCCACTACCATGCACGCTTCCAGGCTGAAGGAGTGTCCAGCCAATGAAACAGCATTTGGATTGCCACTCTCAACACGCATCTCCAGCAGCTTCCCTCTAAGGGTGTGTATCACAGCAATACTCCCTTGGTTAAGTGCTCGGTCCCTGCATCTCACCGGTTCTCCTACAGAAGTCTGTAACACACATGGATTTTTGCAAACAAAGGTTGGAAACCATCAGGGATTGAGAAAACTGCAATGAAATCATGTAAAGCCTTTCTGAACTCGGGTTTAATTGGAATACAGCAGCCTAGGAAATGATGGTTCTAACCCACAAACAAGCGAGGGAATGTTCAGTAACCCCAGGCAAAAATCCCCTGGCCTCTGAGCAGCACAGTTCAGGCCCAAGCTTTACATCTATTTATAGACCTCGGGCACATATCACTACAATAGCTGATTGTGCTTTGCAGCTGTTTTGTATATCTAGAAGGGCAGGAAAGAACAGACTGCACTTTGATCATTCCCTTTTTTGGAGTATTAAAACAACAACAAAAAAATGCCATTGGAAAGGACTCGGTATTTTTGAATCACAAGGGTACCTGTTCCAAGAGCCACAGCTCACGCTCAGCAGGGAGCGCTGGGCCACACGGCCCATTGTTTACCAGCACTGTAAATACGGGCTGCAGAAAATATCTGCTCTGGGAGCATGCAAACTATTTCACCTATCATGAGAGCGTATGCCAAATGTACTCACAGGGATCTACTCCACAAAGCATCTGCTGTTCAGTGACACACACGCACAAAATTAAGGTTCAGACTGAAGTGCATAGCGCTGCTGGGGAATGCAAGAATGAAGCTTTTGCTCAAGAGACTGTTGTGGGATAAGAACTCACTATGTGCAGCCTTACAACCTGTTGGTGTGAAAGCTTTCAAAGCACGCGTACCGAGCTAACGCTGCTGCACACAGAGGTACAAAGCACTCCCAAAGGTAAAGCTGTGTCTCCTGTGCTGGGAGCTCTGTGCTCAGGGCAGCATCCTTGTGCCAGAAGAGCAGCACGCACTGCTTTGTTATCCATCATCCTGCCTCCTTAGCTCTCGCTCTAACAACATACTAGCCTGGTATGTTAAAAAGAAAATACAGTCGTGATAAACTCACCCTGATACAAGATGTTAAGGCATACTCGGAGGAAATGGATAGGGTCACAGCCAGGGAGTGATCAGCGTGTCTGTGCAACATGCAGCCCTCCCCAGTCGTACATCTGGAGAGTCACATCCAGAGTCACACATCATTGCTATGGTCAAATAAATCTCACTTAAAGGAAGAATGGAAAGGAGCACCAAGCAAGTACCTGCAGAGACCTCATCATACCATAGCCATCCTGACAGAGAAACATCTCTAACCAGTTTCTGATGACTGCAATAAGATGCAAAATGGGATATCCCATGCACTGCAGCTATCGACATGAGCTGAAAGTTCATTTCTGTGCAGCCACATGCACTGAAGTACACAGGTAGTTCAAAACACTGCAAACAAACAGCCTGTTAAAGCGATTACATCAAGAGAAAAAGAGTGCCCTAACTGAAGGGGCTGATATGTACCTCTGCTGCATCTGCCTTGTTTATTCAAGGCACAGTTCACAGAGATGGAGGGCCTTTTTTTCTTTTCAGTGTTTGAAGAGCACTTCAGAGAACGGTATTGATTTTCATTAAGGCTTTCAGGCATTAGTATTGTTATATAATTATAATATACAATTACAGGGGATAATACACTTTATATATATCATATATTGTATTTGATGTATTAATGTATATAATGCATTAATATGTTGTTAACTACATTTAGACATCAACATACATTTATACATGAGCTAGAAGCTGACATATAAAGGAAGAATCTGCTAAATACATTATTTATATCAGGATAATACCAAAAAGCACCACAGCACCACCAAGACTGCAGTGGCACTGGCAGAGCAAGCCCTTATTGCTGAACATATAGCAGGGTTTCCCTGCATGCCTTTGAGCAGTGATGAAGATGACCCTTTGACCACGATAACTGTTCAACAGAGGGACACCTCCACATAACATCACTTCTAAAGCACAGCACGCTGAGCATGAAGTTCAAATGTCAGGTTGGCTCCATCTGGGCCAGACTTCAGCTGGGAGCAGTGCAGCTGCTGCACGGCCTCAGCACTGCCAGGGGACCACGTGGAGGCACAGCCCACGTCCATCCCCTAGCTCATGTTCCCCCTGCACCCCACACCCCCTCCTGCTGGCACACTGGCCATCACACCATGGCCGCCATTGACCCACAAAATGGCGGAGCAAAGCAAGTTCCACACTTGGCCCACAGTGGGTGGCAAGCTCCTCCAGGTGCAAAATCCTAACCTGCAGAGCACAAGCACCAAAGATCAGCCTCCAAAGAGCCAGGAGAGCCAAGCCCTGGCCCAGTGGGACCAGCGATACCAGTTCCCAGCACAGGGCAGGCAGTCCAGCACCCGGAGGGCAACAGACCCCACAGTCCCATTCGGGCCCTCCAACTGACTCAACACTGAGGAACGATCTTCCTCCATGGGATCAGCCAGCCAGCCCCAAGCCCAACACAGGGCAGTGACATGCTCCTGGAACTGACCAGCTCCTTGCCCGCTCCCTGGGCCTCGGGGCTGTGTGCCCAGTGCTGGCACAGCAGATGGCAGCCATCCCGGGCTTCCCAAAATATCAGTGCAGCTGCTCATAAGGCTGCCCTCGGACAGGCCGCGGTGCCTACCAGCAGGGCTCCAGAAATATTTTCACAATTAAGACATTACACACAGTGACCACTATTTATACTTCAATATGTCAGCCTTAAATATTTACTTTTCCACTCACTCAGTTTGCATTGCATGCCAACAGATCGCTTTCTTGCATCATTTAAAGAGCTTATATGTACTTAAAATTCTCTCAGCAATAAGCCAACGGCGTTACTGTAAAACAACCCTATGAGAAGAAAATCTTTGCCACTTTTTATCTAAAACAGATTTCTACTGTAAAGATGAACCATCTTTTTAAATAATAGATTTGTTTGCCCTCTTCCCCGTGATAAAGCAAGAGAGTATTTAAAGAAACCAGAACTATTTTGAACTTTCAACCTCTGCCTGGGCCTTACAGCGCTGCACGGTGCCCACCCGTGGGCTGGCTGCGTCCCACCCCGCTGCCCCACGGCCCTGGAAAGGATGACCCTGGTTGGGTCAAGGCAATGTTTGCACTTTTAACCATACCACATCCCAGGGCTGTACTGGCAGTTGCTGGACATTCTTCCCAGAAAGCAGCCTGCTTGGCAGCCGTATTTCAACATCAAATTGTTTCCTTTTGCAGATTCAGAGCTGAGTGCTGTTGTGGGTGGGGGCACGGCCTCGAGGCCCTGGCAGATGATGGGGATGCCCATTGCCATTCCTGTTCTTCCTTTCCCATTCCTCACTTGCTGCAAAGTGCAGAAGAGATGCTCCAGGCTGGGCATCACACTGCTTCCTTCTTGTTTTGCTTGCTGCAGATCCCCTAAGCCTAGAGGTGAAACAAATCTGCTAGGCTGGAGAAGGTCTACAGATGCCTCCAAGCAAAAAGGAGCCAGCTCCTTCCCAAAAAGGAACAGTGATCCTCACCGCTTCTTCTGCCATTGAGAAGCGCATCTTTAAATTTTCCTGCTATTAAAACCAGCTGAAGCAGATTTTAGAGAATGAAGAGCCCTGAGATTCACTGCCAATCCATCAAAACATTGATTGTGTAACGCTCCAGATCATCCCCCACCTAAATCCAAAAGGATGACCGTGACCCTTTCCAATCAAGCTTCCAGCTCTTTCCTCGGGTATCCCATCTTGAAGCATGGAGTGGCTGCAGCACTGCAAGGAGGGCACGGCCACCCACAGGCTCTGCTGCACGGCTTCCATTCCCCTTCCAGCTGCCCGCTCCCATTACCTCACTCGCTCCTCCAGTCATCCCAGGCACTGCACCGGCCCTTTTTGTGCCTTCCATCTCCAGCCTCACAGCGGAAACCTGGAAGGAAAGGCTGGAAGGAAAGGAAGAGGCACGGGGAAAGTGAAGATGCTGGAGGCATGCAAGGAAATAGTTTCTAAGGCTTTATTAAAGCTAAAACACTTTTTCCAACTGGCAATTGGAAAGCAGAAGTAATCCCAAAATCCTAATCCACACGAAGGGAGGAGGCCAAAATCCAGTGAGCACCACCTGCACCGCATCATCAGCACAAAGCTCACACACTTGCACCGCATCACTCACAGCACCCACCATCCCTGGAACGAACAGCACAAGCTGAAGTTCTGCAAGAAGGCAAACTCCAAGCAGCACCTCTGCTCATGCAGTGCTTGGTAGAAGAACCAGCCTCTGGCATGTATGCATTTTCCCTTTTGTTTCCTTAACTTAATATGAATAGAAGTTACATTAATGAGAGGGGGCAAAGGAGCAAAAAACCCAACCAATGAGTGCAGGCAAGCAAGAGAGCAGCAGCAACTATGAGACAGTGCCCAAGGAGTCAGGGCTGCAAAACACCCAGCAGAGTTTGTTTTCTAGTGGAACAGCACCAATGAGGTGAGCAAAATGTAATCAGAGTTTACTTTTTCCTCCCTAATGAGTTAGAAACTTGGGTGTTCCCTACCTGCAGGTAGATCCAAGCACGGCAGGGCAGAGCTCTCATGGGCTCCCAGCTGAAATGCCAGGGACAGCCCTACATGAGTTCAGGACTTGTGAGAGCTCAGTGCAACACAATGTTCAAAGTGCAACAAGGTTTGCAACAGGAATTTAAATAATTAGATGTGGCACTGCTACGTTAGAGGTGGAACAAAACCAAAGACAAGACCCAAGTTCCAAACTCAAGAATAAATCTATCATGGAAACTGGATGCAAACACACCACAGCCTCGAAGTGTGCAGCGTGCCCTTGTGCAGCTTAACGAGAAAACTGAAGAGAAGCAGAAAGCTTCTCTTCAGTTTTAGGTTTAAGCTATTTTTATTTCATTTCCCTGCAATGAAAGAATGGGTGACACAGTGGTAACTCAGGTAGCTGATGCTCGGCCCCGCAGCTCAGAGGCATTACATCTAACCTAGCACCAGCAGAATCCTTAGGCTCATCAACCCTGGAGAACACCCTCCTATATACACACACACACAGCTTCCACCACTTGCCAACTTCGTCTCAATCAAGTTTATTCTCTTAATCTTTGCTGCGAGCACTTAACACACTTATCTGCTTATCAATGAGCAAGCCTATACAATCATACCACCAGATAAGGACAGAATAAAAATGAGATGAGAAAATATTTGAGAACGTTTCGCGACACCAACACTGGCATCGGGTCAGAGAGGGTTGGCTTTCTGGGCTCTGCACCCACAGCACCTCCACCAGCAACACTGAGGACTACACAATAACCCCCCGGAGCAGCCCTGGTTGCCTGACTGCAGATCTCAGCATCCCTCCGATCCACCCTTCCCCACCTCCCCCCCATCACCTATGGCACAGAGCTCCTCGCTCCTCTGCATCCCCAAAGATAAAATCTAATGGGTGATTACAGATATAAAAGAAAAGTTAGGAATAGCTATTTCCCCTTTGCAGCTTCCGTCCTGCTCACATATTTCGCTGCTATAATGCCTACGGGGCTTATCTTTGGTTGCAGGAGAACAAAGAAAACAAACAGTGAGCATTTATCTAAACAAGCTGCCATGTATTCAGAGAAGCTGCCCTGGTGCTATGGGGCCTTGTGAGAAATTAGTCGAAAAGTGATGTTGCTCTTATTTCTCTAGCAAGAAGCCATTAAAATGGTTTATATTATAATATGTGAAAATCCTACCTTCTCCCTGTCACAACATATCTCCCATCAGCAAATGGCACTGGGATGCTGTTAGGGCTCAGACCACTGAGCCCCTTCCCCCCACCCAGCAGTTTACCCTTCTGAATTAGTAGCAAACAAATAGCAAAGAACACGAAAGTACATAAAAAGGGGGAAATAAACTGCAGTAGTCCCATCAGATCAGCTGCAATAAGATGTAAATAGAAGTACGCAGTCGTTTGCAAGAGGGGGGGGAACTGCTGGGTTTGTTTACAAAGGAGCCTGGTGCTCCTCCAAGGTCCACGTTCCAGCCTGAAAATAACTCCTTCCAACAGCTGTCAGGTGGGGGGAGGCGATGGACAGGAGCAGGGCCCTTCCCCAGAGCACACAGTGAGCAGCAGCTCCCTGGGAAAGGCAGGGAATGAGCGGGCACCCAGAAGGGGAACGCTCCCATGAGGACCCCCAGCACCTGGATACAGACTGCAGGAGCAGCACCACCCCACGCTGAGCAGAACCCGTGTCCAAAGCAGCCCAATACAAGCAGGGTAAACGGACTGATTCAACCCATCCCTCCATGCACGGGTCAAGTGGAGGCTCTGCTGAGATTTAAAGGTCTCGGAATGTACCTTGGGGGAGAGGCTGCTGGAAGAGCAGCGGAAAGCATCTCAGCTGCCTTGCTGCAGTTTGCTCTTTCTGTCCCCAGCATCCAAAACGCTCAGTTCTGTTCCAGGAAATGTCGTGAATCGCCCCAAACGCAGCAGAAAATGTTAGGCCATTAAAGAATCACTTCCTTCCTCCCAAATAAATGTCACTTAAAAGCCCTCTCCTTTCCAGAACTGCTGTAATGCTGCAGTAGGAGGGATAAATCATTATCTGTTTCGTATTAAAGGAAAAAAAAACACGCTGGAAAACAGCGCTGACAGCAACTTCTCCCTTCCAGAGGTGGAACACTGGGTTCCCACCACGAGCACGAAGCTGAGTGCCAAGCAGAGTGCTGCAGAAAGAGCCAGGCATCGCTGCTACCATAGCAAGGGGCAGACAGAACGGGGCACAGCATGCAGCTCCCTGCCTGCACAGCTCCCAGCCAGGCCCAGAGCTCCTGCCCGGCATGCGGTCTCCTCCACCCCAAACACATTTGGGATGTGGGCACCTGTATGGCCCACATGGGATTTGAAGCTGCTGTGAGAGCTGCAGTGCAGACCACACAGCAGGAACTGCAGTTTGAGCACATGGCATTTTGCTGTGACATTTCTGGGCTGTGTCTGGTCAGCCTCCCACCAACAAGTGACATAGCAGCGCATTGGGGCGCCAAAGCAAAGTGCTGCTGCAGCTTTGTTGGAGCAGAAAGGAGCTGTGCAGAGCACAACTGTAGCTGGGGTTTGATGAGAGCTAGCATCCCTCCGCAGGCAGATTATTGAGCAGGCACATCAGAAACTAACCCACTGCAATGGAGGGCTGGCAGCTGTTTTCCAGGGCTGGGCTGCGCAGCTGCAGATGGGGAAGGAAGTATGCAGAGCCTCCAGAAAGCTCTCAAAGCAAGCCCATGCCCCAGTCCCACCAGGGCATCCCTGCAGCAACACAGTGCACAGCAGTATTCCCAGGTCCTGCACTCTGCTTCTGCAGCTGATTTGTATCCCCTAACAAGAGAAAGGGGAAATATTAGAGTAACATTTCATCCTCTGTTTGTTATGGTTCAGCTATAAAAGTATCCACATTGTATATACATTGAGTCATTTTCTTTCAAGAAAGCCTGAAATATGGGGTCTGGAAGGGTTTTTCCTTCAATATACACAACATGGTAAAAATCACTGCCTCCTCTACCAGTCTGGACAGCAGTGCAGAGAGAGAATTACCAGATCCCTTACTGCAAAGGGGTCAGAAACAACATGCCATCAGCACAGCATGGCACTGCACGGCCTCTGCTGCAGCCCCAGCTCACCCAAACTCACAGCTGTTTTTTCTGCATAGCCACGTATGGCTGGCATTCATAGAATTGCCACAGGATGGTTTGAGTTGGAAGGGATCCTCACAACCACCTGGTGCCACCCCTGCAGTGCAAAGGGACACCCACAGCTCCATCAGTGCTCAGAGCCCTCCCAGCCTCACCTTGGGGGTCTGCAGGGACGGGGCACCACTGCCTCTCTGGGCAGCCTGTGCAGTGCTTCACTGCCTGTATTGTAACAAACTTCTTTATACTCAATCCAATATTAGGCTCACACAAGTCAAATCCCGGTCCCCAAATATACATGCAACACAGCTTACTGAAGTGCTTGCAAATACAGCACTGTAGGGAAGGACATTAAGTGTGGAAGCCTAACAAGCAAATATATCCAAACCTGAAATACTTTACATTTTAATTTCCAACTGTCACCTCTTGAAACCTCAGATACATAGACATCTCCCTTGACACCAACACTGCGAGCACAGGAGATCTCTATGAGGTCCCAGCCAGGTCAGAAACTTCAAGCTACATACTGGAACCGGTTGCCCAAGGAGGCTGTGGATGCCCCATCCCTGCAGGCATTCAAGGCCAGGCTGGATGTGGCTCTGGGCAGCCTGGGCTGCTGGATGGCGACCCTGCACATAGCAGGGGGTTGGAACTGGATGAGCATCGTGGTCCTTTTCAACCCAGGCTGTTCTATGATTCAAGGCATCATCTCCATGGACCTACGATGACAGCTAAGCGTGGAGCTCAGTGGGGTGGAGGAGGTCCAGCCATGAAGTTCAAAGGCCATTTGCTCAATCCAGGCTTTTCTTAAAGGAAACCTCAACAACAAAAAATACCCATCTACTACAAAAAGGATAACGTTTGTACAGACTTTCCTATGCCTCCATTAAGAAAAATGACAATCAAGGAAAAACCAACCTTACTGCCACACAAAACAGGGAATATAACTAAAAACCCCAAACAAAACATTGCTGTAGCTTTTCGTCAGCAGACAGACAGACCCCCAGGCAGCACACTGAAAAATCCAACTATTGAGGTGGACGACAGGGACGATGATTACACCCCCAATGACATGCAGCAACAAAAAGCCTTAAGATAGGAGAGGAAAAGTGATGGGGTGCCAAGTTATCACAGAAACTGAAACCAAAACTGGAGAGATTCCTGGCAAGCCAGCATACATACACTAACACGCCCATGGGTTTATGGGAGGACCGAAGCTGAATGTTGTGTTTTGGTTGTTTTTGCTCCTTTGTGAAAAACAGGAGAAAAGGCAAGCGTGTTTTGCATCATCACTTCGACAGGCGGGATTTCTAGATGACATACCCCTGTTTGCTTTGGTTTGGAGGTCACATGCAGCCTGTGGAATGAGACTTCAAGGTTTTCAGACAGTCAGCTGCAGAAGGGAAGCCTCCCCTGTGGAACAAAACAGCTCTCCAGACAAGGATTCCCACCATGACTTCTTGGAAGCGCTGTGGCCGTGGGCACCCAAACCTCCTTCATGCCTTTGGAAGGACCCAGGTGTGAGGTTCAGCTCACAGAGCACTTCCAGAAACACCAGGCTCTCAGGCAAGAAACACCCTAAGGATGCAGATACTGAAACACCATCCATTCACATGCCAGCCATAACTCACAGCCGTTTCACACAACAGAGATTTTTTTAACTCCTTGGGGAAAAGCTATCACGAAACACCCAAGTGTGAGCAAAGCCTCCCGCAGAGGTGGGCGCACACGGCTTCAGCAGCAACCCCGGGCCTCCTGTTTACAGCTCCATGCCCATGGCAGATTCCAGCACCGTGATGTTGCATAACCGAAGACGTTCACGTTTGCTGCATGTCCTCAGCATAAAAACTCAATTAGCCATTGCTACGGAGTCCAGAAACCGTGGTGAGGCGTGGCGTGTGCTCCTCTTAAATGCTTTATTGGGATGATGAAATGCCTATTAATACATTTTCTCAGCCTCGTGTGGTATTTTTAAGAAAGCTCTCTGCTTCCAGTTGGTGCCAAGCAAGACAAACATCAACTATTATTCATAATGCCTCGTTAGTATCTTACATGTACATACGTGATAAAATCTGTTTCGTAACATATCACAGGAGTGACGTTAGTCCCGAGAAGAAGACAGACTGAAAGCAAAACAAGTGAAAGCCTTTTACATAACGTTATTAAGTAAGAACCGAGTGCTAAAACCTAGGGATAGATGGGAAAAGCCACCGCAGTCCCAGGCCAAGGCCTGAGAGCTGCCAGCAGAATGTCTCTCAGCAAGGTTCCCCCTCCTGGTGCGGCGCAGCCCAAGCACTGGCTTCCTAGAAGCACTCCCCTCCTGCCCAGCTCCCGTTGTCCAAACAGCGGAAATTCGGAGCTATCAGCATGCTTTGGTCTCCCTGCAGTCATGCCCTTGCAGCAGCATTTCCTCACCACATCCTGTCCCTAACACCGGCCGTGGCACAGCGCTTCCACATCTACCTGTTTCGCTCCCGTCCAAGTCGGTCAGAGGATAAAGATGGCTCATACCTCATGGGACAGACCTCACGTGTTCTTTACGCAGGAGTTCAAATAAAGAGCTACAGCAATCAGACTCAGGAACAGCTACGTAAAAGCTATCAGGGAGCTCTGTTGGAAACATACCTAATATAACATACAGAGAACAACTAATTCTATTTCATGTATGAGGCATAAACACGATGCAGAGGGGTAGCAAAGTCCGAGGCTGCAGCAAGTGAGGATAAGCCCAAGTGCAGCAGCTATGGGCACAGAAACAAAGGAAAAAGTCTGCTTACCCTTGGAAGGCCTCAGGCAGGCAGGGCTCTCCAGCAAAATGCCCTCACCTCCACTGCCAGCCCTTAAATGAGGGCTGGGAAGGGGTGGATCCTGGCTCCAGCCCTTCCATCACTGAGTACATTGCATGCACCTGAGCTCCCCTGGGCTGGCCCTGCCTTCCCACCAGGTGCTCAATCAGGCCATGACTTAGCACTTCCACTCCAGATGGTATTGATTGCAAACTGGTTTTCCCCTCCTTCTCTCCTCCTTTTTCTGTTCTACAAGCATAATGTCCCATTACCACACAGGCGGACTTCACATCCCTGCCAGCTCCAATTCTGAGGACTTTTCTCACCAGCAGTGCTATTTCATGACCACAACGTGACCTCCAAACGTATGGAGCAAGCTGAAGACAAAGCATGAGCAGTGGTTGAAGACAACAGCTTCAGCAGTGCAATACAGGGAACGGGAAGCACTGCCAGTGGAATAAAGACCTGTAGCACGTATTTATGGGTGTTTATATGGCTTGCGAAAAATTCCCACCTAAGTTATGGGAGCAAATACAAACCTAGGTGTTTGTAAGGGGCACTCTGAACCCAGGGGACACTTGCCTAAGGAAAACAGCTGGAACATCCTGAAACCAAGAAACCTGTCTATCCCTACAGCTTCCTACTGGGATGCTGAGCACTCTAAGCCTGAAACATCTTCAATATATCTTCAATAAGGAAAGAGAAAACGCATTCAGCGCTGCCAGCCTGGGTTGAAGGCAGCACAGAGACTCTTGGCTCAGCAGTCCTACGGCAAGCAGCTGCCCCTGCACACCCTGCACAGCCTTAAGGCACAATCCAACTGACTCCTGCAGGGCTGCCCCGTGGCAGTAATACACAGGTAGGTAAAGTCCACCACAAGGTGTTAATGCGGCAGTGGTGACGGCCGGCTTCACAGCAGCAGCTCCGGCTGGATACGAAGCATTTAAAGGCTGGGATGATGATTATTTTTCTTCTTTTGGAAGGACAGAAGTGAGATCAAAAGCGGCCTAAAAATAGCGGGGAATTTTCAAGTGTCAGCTGCAACGGAAGCAGGAGTCGCTGTCTCTCCTTACGGAGCCAGCAGGGATGGAGGCACAGACAGAGCGGGGAGAACAGTTCTAATTCACCACATGGACGCTCCACAGCAACTTGCAGTGCCATGAAATCCCAATGAAATCGGCGCTTTAAAGCGGTGGAAGGAAGTTCTTACATCCTCCACCTGCCAGAGGGAAAAGAGAAGCTCATATTGTGAAATAACCAGGGGGGAAAAAAAAATAGAGTTTAAAACAATCTATTCACATCACACATCCGTCGTGACAGGAGATGAGCAGAAATTATGTGTCTTCCGTTGTGTTTTGTCTTTTCCATCAATCTTTCCCCCTGATAACCCACAATATGAAGGGTTTCACTTAAAGAATAGAAAGTTCTCTTCCATCCGAATAGTCCCTCGCACACCTCTGATGACTGAATGGGGTAAATAGAGAGAAGGGAGCTCAGCCTTGTTAGCTGCAGCGCACCGGGTTGCATCTCAACAACCAAAGAAACAGAGAAGAAAGCCTCTGCAGACATGACTACAGAGCCAGGCTGCATCCCGTGCAAGGACAGCACTTCCACAAGGCTTCTCACTGCCTGCAGTTGGACATCAGCGGTCAGAACTCAGAGCCTCAACAGCCCACAGATGAGATTCCCCTAAATAACAGACCACTGAGGGGGGAGTCCTCTCAGACTTGGTTAAAGAGCAAGCAAACCTGCCTCTGCATTTGGAGGAGTTCATCCTTCCACATCTCTCCACCTGGCATTAAAGTTGATGAGCATCAACACACAAACAAAACCAACCATGTTTACTCTTAGAAGCTCCTTCATTATATCAGGCAACGTTCTGGGGAAATGCAACCACCTCCCCCCTACAGCAGGGCTTGGAGCTATGTGATCTTAAAGGTCCCTTCCAACCCAAGCCGTTCTATGATTCTATGATGATTCCATGAACTCCTGCCTCAATAACAGCAGCGATTAGCTCAGATGGTGTAAAAATGACAAGCTGGCTGCTCAGCTTGAGACAGCCTGGGCAAGGAGCTGCCTAGAAGCCAACAGCACGAGTGTGGGGGGGGAACTTCGAAGACAGTGACTTGCACCAGGCTAACAGCACACGCACACACACACACACACACGTCCCACATGAAACCACGGCTCTGTCACACGATGCTCCATCAACAGAGCCAGCATTCTTCCCCACAATGCTCACGTCTCACAAGCAGGCGCTGGTGACCCTGGCATTTCTGGGAACGAGGCTGGCTGGCTGGCAAACAGCGAGCGTGACCTCCTGGGCAGCAAGAGGGAGAAATGCAAACAGACGAGGAGAAATGAGAACAACAAAGAGCACAACAACAACAACATTTCTATAAGCAGGACTTTTTATATCCTGAAAGGAGATCTCTGACTCCATGGAGGAGCCCAGAAGGGACGCGTTAATGTCATCGTCTCGTGTATTATGTGACTCTTGCTATCTCTCGTAGCCCTCAATAAATCTATTTGCTGGGAAGCTTAGCTAGAAAACAGAAAATGCAAATTGTCTGAAATGCCACAGCAAAAGACACAAAGTGGGCTCCAAGGTTTATCTATGGAAAACATAAGAGCAGGACTGCTCCTCTGTGCCCCCATCACCTCCATGGGGAGGAGGCGCAGTGCGGACAGAAGGGCTGAGCAGTCTCACAGCGAGAGCAGGCAGAAATGGGAGGCCATCAGTGCTGCGAGGCCATCGGTGGCTCTCTGCCCTTGCAGGTTTGGTGGGGCACGAAGCCCTGCTGCTGGAAATAAGGAGGCGTGGAAGCGTCCTATCATTTATCAGCCAAAGGAGGCAGAAAACACACATCCATCCTAAAACCTCCGACCCTCAAAGCAACGCAAGGAAAGAGAAACTGAGTTATGCCCTGCGTCCTCCCAAACGCATGCAGAGCAGCAGGAGGATGACTCAGGGCACCTCTGTCACCTCTGCACCGCGTCCCAAAAGCCAGGGCAGAGCTCACATCGGCATGAGCCCTGAGCCCTCAACACCCCATTCTGCTGAGGAAGAGCTGGCTTGGCAACTCTGGCTCAGCTTCAGCCAGCAGCAACGGCAGCACAGGCAATTAAGAGATAATTCGCCAGGCACACGACATGAAAAATAGGATATCATTAAGATACCAAAGGTTGAAAGGAAGCTGAGAAGTGAAGTGTTGGTAGGGAAATAAAGCTTATGCCTGTTATCTCCGCAGCACTTTGATACTTGAAAAGAATAAGACACATGACATAATTAACAACCACAACAAACTTCCTCTGCTCTGCCGCTGCTATCAACTAATGCTCAGGGAAAACAGTAAGGCAACGGAGCTGCCCAACCTGCATTGGCACGCCGCAGGGACGGCAGCCTCCTTGCAGGAAACCCAACCGAGAGCAGAAGTCTGAGAAAGATCAAGAAGCAGCACTGCTGGCACGGGGTACCGCCGCTCTGCGCAGCGCTCTTGTGGTCTCCTAGAAAACATGGACAAATGCACACAAGTATTCCAGAGCAGTACCGTCAGCCTCCACAAGTCCGTTCACGTCACTGTGATGAATGACATTGAGCACAGTTATAAATTTAGCAAAAACACTTAATTTCGCTCGCTGCCACAGCCCAGCCCTTCACTGCATCTAGCCATGAAGTCAGATGGAAGAAGGAAAAGAAGCGTTGGAACACCGCAGGGTTGTTTCTCTGCCATCGCTACAGAAATCTGTTGTTGATGCTATTTATTTTCACCAGAAAGGCAAAATTCAGCTTGGGCTGACAGCGAGATCACACCTGAGCCTTTTTTCTCCAAAGCTTCCACACGCGTACATCGCCACCGACCCATCTCAAAGACCTCAACTCCATTCGTGTTTACCCAAGTCAAACACAAAGCTCAACCCCAGCACA
This sequence comes from Bambusicola thoracicus, assembly GCA_002909625.1. Classification (NCBI taxonomy): domain Eukaryota; kingdom Metazoa; phylum Chordata; class Aves; order Galliformes; family Phasianidae; genus Bambusicola; species Bambusicola thoracicus. The sequence goes on along the minus strand of PPHD01012760.1, from coordinate 3,127 downwards.
CACATCTGCTGTGGCTCCGCGGCTCCCAGCCGCCAGCGTCGGTGTGGATGTCTGTCCTCCCCACCAGCCTCATGTCAGCCCTGGTGCTGTGTGCAGACGGCTCGTTCCCCTAAAATAAGTCTTTGTGTCACATCCCAAGCAGCACCTGCCAGGCGAGCGCGCTGCCGTCGCTCCCGGCGCTCTGCCCGTCCTCATTTGCTGACCTTTCTGCAGTCACTTTGGCCTCGTCCTGTATTTACGGCCCCAAACCTCTCCTTCCCCCACCCACAACGCTCTCCTGCAACTCCTTTGGTTCCTTCCACGCCATTTTCCATTCTTTCCCTATAGAAGTGGGTACATTTATAAACAAAACAAACTGACGCCCCGTTTAAGGGCTCGCTACAGGAGATTCTAACGAGATTCCGTGCTCATTTTCACTTTTCTATGGCTGGGGACAAACACCCCCGTGAGGCAGCAGCACGGCCCTGGGGCAGGCAGCTCTTTGCAGGGAGCCGGGCCAGCGTGCGCAGCTCTGTGCCACCAGCTCTGCTGGGAGCTCCATTGGGAAGCCAACGCTCTGCAGAGAAGCAATCTCCGGCCCCTTACTCCAGCCGTGCGGGGAGCCAACCGATCCCCAGCTTCTTGTCCAAATCACAGATCTGCAGTTCCATTCGGAGCTGCAGACAGCACAGCATCTGCCAGCACGCTGAGCCACCCCAGTAACTTTTTCCAGCGCCACTCCGAACCGTAACAACTCGCTATCAGACTGCCAAACTCGCAGCGCTCGCTCTGCTCTGCGAATCCAGCTGTCAGCTTTCCCAAAGTGCCTCCGCAGTCCCAACTCTTTCGGTGCCAACAAACTTTTCACAGATGCACATAATTTCACCAAACACATATGCTCTATGTATGGCACATGAAGTCAATTAACAAGTTTATTTACTGCATTAAAGGATGACACAACAGCACAACAAAAACCTCTTGCAGACAGCAAGCGCGTTCACCTTCTCCTCCCTACGACGCTACGTGCTCACAAGTAGCTTTAAGGAGGTTCAAAGCCAAAGAGTGCTTTGAGTACCCCCCAAAACAAGGCATGAGCTCCTTCGTGTGCATCTCTCCAGAACTCCCTCGGCACTGCTGATCCCCAGCACGCCGAGACACGCGTACAGCACGTTCAATCTGCAAGTCAACAAGCACAAAGCACGCGCCGGGGAAAACGTGTTCCCTTGCAGGAGGAAAAATAGGAGCCGAGCACGGAACAGCAGCACGTACCTTTTAACTGGTCAGCCACCACGCTCTGACCAACCCGCTCCGTCACTTTGCCATCCTCCATTTCGTAACGGTCGTCCAAATACTTGGCGGTAGCTTCCGAAATATGGACTTTCCCGGCCACCCCCAGCTGCTCCATCAGATTGGCCAAGTTGACGTCGTTGGACCACACGTCGAACTTGAACCTCCTCATCCCCAGGATGCCGCACAGCACCGTCCCGGTGTGGACGCCCACTCTCATGTTGACCATTTCTTTCTTCTCCTGGCAAAACTGCTCGATGGCTTTGATCATGCCCAAGCCCATCTCGATGCAGCAGTAAGCGTGGTCCGCCCGCGGCTCCGGGCAGCCGGCCACGCAGTAGTAGCAGTCCCCCAGTGTGCTGATCTTCTCACACTTGGTGTCCTCACACAGGCGGTCAAAGCGCCCAAAGAGGTCATTGAGGAGCCCCACCAACGCGTGGGCAGATTTATTGGCGCTCATCTTCGTGAAGCCAACGATGTCCGCAAACAGAATGCTCACCTGCTCTATCTGCTGCATTTTGAAGGGGCGGAATATGATGGGGGTTTTCTGGATGGAGGGCTTCTTCTTCCTGTTCTTGGGGCTCGAGGTGGAATGACGTTTGATGGAGTTCTCGCTCTCGTCGTCGCCCTGTTTCATTAAGTCGTCTGCTATTATTCTGGGCATAACAGAGTGAATCATCCTCTCTTTCAGGGCTTTTTCCACTTCCAAGTCCTTCCCGTGCATGATGGACTGCCCCACCTTCAGGAACGTGCTTCTGGACCTGACTTCGGACATGATAAATAAATGGATGCCGATGGCGTGGATGCAGACGTGAAGGAAGGCTTTGCTCAACAGCTCCCAGTACACCGCGCCGCCTCCGAGCGGCGTGAAGCAGCTCTCATCGCGGAAGCGATAGCCGAAAGTCTCAAAGAGGACCGAGTAGGACAGTCCCAGAAACAAGCTTAAATACAGGGGTAAGTGCATCACCGTGTAGAGCAACAGGAGCACCTCGACGCACATGGAGAAGCCGCCCACCTGCGACAGGCACGTGTCGGCCGGAGCGGCCGGGGCCGTGCGGTTGGACGCGTCGCCGCTCCCCGAGAGGGGATCCAGGGCCTGGAACTGCGGGGCCAACGTCAGGGCGAACACCAGGAGCGTCAGCGTCAGCGACGTCCACACGTAGCGGCGGGCGTAGGCCTTGGTGAACGTGAAGGCGAAGAAGGCCACGCACACCAAGAGGAAGCACAGGGCCGGCACCATGAACACCATCTGCTTCTCCCTCATGTGCACGCCGAAGTAGATGCCCCAGAGCAGGCAGGCCGAGCCGATGTAGAAGAGGGCGTAGCGGAAGCGGCGCTGGGTCTGCGGGAAGCAGCGCTCCATGCACGCCTCCTCCAGGTTGGTGGAGTCGAACTTGGGGTCCCACCAGCGGGACGAGGCCCTCTCGAAGAGCTGCGGCAGCTTCTTCTGCCGCCGCAGGCCGGGCCCGCCGCCTCCGCCCGCCCGCCGGGCGCCCCCCGACTCCCCGGAGCTGCAGCTGGACGAGATGCTGTACTTGCAGCGCTTGGCCGAGGAGCAGCCCTGCTGCTGCCGGGGGTTGATCCTCACCGTCACGCTGTTGCTGTCCCCGCTGGAGTCGCAGCTCACCTCGGTGCTGTGGTGATGCAGCAGCTGCTGGTGCGGCGGGGAAGCCATGTTGTCGGTGCCTCCCGAAGAGCTCCTCCGCGTCGGATCCTTCGGGGCCGGGAGCGCGGACGGCCGCCGAGGCCGCCGCTCAGTTTCCCGCCCCGGGCAGCGCCGCGGGGCTCCGCCGCCGGCCGGGCACGGCACGCAGCGCTGGGGGCCGCGGGCAGCCCCGCATAGTCCCGCCGCCTCGCACGC
>PPHD01012759.1:0-12536 GCA_002909625.1 Bambusicola thoracicus | reverse complement strand
TGAGTTATGCACAGAACTATTATTATGAATTCATTTCTAGTCTCTTGCTGTCTCTAATCTCTCCTTGCTGGGAAGCCTGATGGAGTCTCCCTACCAGTTTTCATCAGACTTCATTGATTCACTTCTGTCCAGGCTGTGACTGGTCAACTGAGCTTCAGCGTCTGGTCTCAGATTGATAAATGGATGGTGTCTGGTTTTGGTTGTGAGATAAGTCCCAGTGCTGTAATGAATGATATTTCCCATACACAAATATTCTGGCTCCTGCACAAATGCAGGTTTTGCAGAGACCAGCCCAAACCTCTCTTAATATCCTTATGGCCAAACTGCAGTCAGCTGAAAGCTGTTATGGAAGAGAGTGGAATGTGCACAAAGGTGGGAAAGAAGAAGACTGCTCTGACACCAAGTGTAAGCTTCTGAGTGGACTTCTGCTCTCCTACCTTGCTCTGTTCCAGCCCTTCACATTTGACCTCTCTGTAACGAAAACTTGATCTTAGTCATAGTCTTGGCTTGAAGGCTGCAGTTCTCTCCAAGACCTATCAGTTTGGTTCTGTGGTTAACTGAGATAGTTCATAAGCTGTTTTCAGATAGTTCATAAACTGTTTTCAGCTCTTCTGTGCTTGCATCTTTCTCTGGGATGGAGAAACATCCATATTTCAGAAGCCTTGGTGACAAAATGAGCACTACAGCATTACTGGCTGTCCCTGACGTGGTGCTTCTCCACATACATGAGTCGACTGCTGAAAACATCAGCTTTATCATTACCCCTTCTTGATCTCACCCAACCTTCCAAGCTCCTGGAGACTCTGGCAAAAGCTTCTCTCCATACAGGGGAATGTTGAGCTCCCCATACCCATCCCTGCAGCTCTCTGGTACCAAGGAGTGAATGCCCCAATGCGAGGCAGGTGTGGGCTGTGGGTCTGACATGAAGGTCCCATGCATGGCTGAAGAGCAGCATGAAGTGCTCATGCTCACTGCAATTGCAGGCTGCTGACAGATATCGGTGCATTCAGTTCATCTGTGGTATAACTGAGAACAGCCTGTAGTTAGCAAAGTCTTTTCAAGCCTGCGAATTTGCTCAGTAACCAAGTTTGATCCCTGCCAGCAAAGACAAAATCCATCTAGCATTAGTGTGGGATACCATTAATGCCTGTGAAGTCCCTAATAATACCAGAACATATTCATAAACTGATCCTCAGCGATTTTTCTGTGTGCATCCCAATCTAACTCATCCTCCTGTAGTCCTCTCTTAGGCAGACTTTTCCCCTGCAACTGGTGACTATATCTTGCAGAGGGCCACAGCCCCCTTTACAGTGGAGCAGCTACAATGGGTAATGGAGGTACCCAGGAGGGAAAGTAACATTTGGAAAGGTGTATATTCCAATCTCTGATTTCATGGTCTAGTCTGAAGGTTGTATTATCTATTCTGCCTGAGTGGCAGCTGTTTGTAAGCCTTGAGGGAAAAATAATGAATATCACTTTCTCCTTCACAAGGAAGAAGATCTTATTTACTTGAACTGAGTTTTATGCTGTTCTTTTTACATGCCCTAAAGCACCAAGTGTTATTTTGGCACTGCAGAAGTGCTCTGCCCGTTGTCTTTGTATCAGCCAGCCTTGCCTAACTTGGCATGTGTGTTCAACATTTCAATAATATTTTGTACTTAATTGGTAATTTAGAACTCCAGAATCCCATATGGAACATGGCCTAACTTCATCCCCTGTAAAAATGATTAACTGTCCCAGGTGATCCCCGAGATACTCTTCATTATATTCCTGAGAGAGACATAATATTCCTATGGAGCAGGTCAGAAAAGATTTAATGTAGAAAACTTCAATATGTTTTTCTTTCAGCATTCAAGCTGACCCCAATTTTTCATTGTTTCAAAGCTATTTCATGAGTTCTTTCCATTTTTCTCAAAAAAAACAAAAACAAAAAAAACAACAACAACAAAAAAGATTGAGGTGAGAAATAAAACAACATCACTGCTTTCTTCACCATAATGCACTTACTTGGATAAAACTTGCAGTGAAAACAGTCTTCCAGAAAATGGCATAGTCCAGAAAGAAACTGGAACAGAAAGTTTTGGATCTATGTTCTAACAGTGTCCACTTTGATGACTATCTTTACTATTCAAATACATTTGGTTTGTTCTGATTCCCGATCCTGTCACCACCTGAGGGAACTCAGAATGAGAGGTGTCAGCAAGCCCTGGGCTACCGAGCGGATCAATAAATGAGCTAAGATGAGAATATAGTTCTTACCTCCCAGGCTGCGGTTGGACATGACTGCTTCTTCTGTGTTATCAGAAAAGCCCATTAAGAACAACCCATTTATCCCAAGAAAAGCAGATTTAATTTCTTTTTTTTTTTTTTTAAGTTTTAGTTCTCCGTTACCAAACGTTGATGTAGAAGCAGACATTTATCTTCCTTGGACAGCACACATTCAGATATTTGCAGTCCTCTGAACCTGCTCTCTAACACTGGAAGTGATAGCACTAGAGAACTGAAGCTTGCAATACACTTTTTATAGGCAAATAATAGCACCAGACTTACCTGCTGAAAATGGATATGATGTTAATGGAAGAGAGGGTATGACCTAAGGGAACTTCAGGGTCTTTTAATGCTAAAAGCCTGAAGCGTGTAGATTTCTAATTTACAAGCTCCACTTACCACCTACTTGTTGTCAGGAGCCTGAGGCTTGCAAGTGGGTAAAAATGGATGAAGCAGTTAAAGAGATGCTGAGGTATTACTAGATATGGAGTGCTGAGTCCAAATACTTAGTGCAATTGCCCCAGTAGCTGCTCATGGAGATGCAGGCTTCAGATCACTGCCAACTGTGCCAATACATTTTGTGGGGCACCTGCATCTACTGGAGTGTATCATAGCATCATGGAATCAGTAAGGTTGGAAAGGACCGCAAAGATCATCTAATCCAACCACCAACCCACCCCCACCAAGCCCACTGACCAAGTCCCTCAGTGCAACATCCACACATTTTTAGAACACCTCTAGTGATGGTGACTTCACCCCCTCCCTGGGCAGCCTGTGTCACTGCCTCACCACTCTTTCTGAGAAGAATTTTCTCCTAATATCCAATCTGAACCTCTCCTGGCACAACTTGAGTTCCCTCTTATCCTGTCACTGCTGCCTGGGAGAGGAGACCAGCCCCCACCTCACCACAAGCTCCTTTCTGGTCATTGTGCAGAGCAGTAAGGTCTCCCCCGAGCCTCCTCTTCTCCAGAGTGAACAACCCCAGTTCCCTCAGATGCTCCCTGTAAGACTCCCCTCACAGCTTCATTGGCCTCCCCTGGGCACAGTACAGGGCCTCGAGGTCTTTCTTGTAGTGAAGGGCTTGGAACAGAACACAGTATTTGAGGTGCGGCCTCATCAGTGCTGAGTGCAGTGTTCATGGGGAATAGAGAATGGAAGCCTTAAGTTTAGCTACATGGCAAGAGGAACAGGTAGCAATCAGCAAACCATTATTAACAAAAGATGTGAAAGGAAAGGGGAGGAGAGATCATAGTAAGTATTTACACTAACAAGAAATATTTGGTTCCTATTATGAAGGACATGTCCTAAAACAGGCACGTCAAAGCAACAGGGAAGGCAATTTGATGAGAGGGAAGCTCTTAAAATAATGGGATTGCTTCATGGCAGAGAATGAGGTCAGGGTTATGAAGAAGTCCAAACTGGGTCAGAGCTCCTCATTTCAAACTAATGAACCCCTTGATGACAGCAGCTGGACTTTCTTGACAAAGGGGTTGCACTGTTTGCAGCAAAGTGGTGATGTCAGTGTCAGTAGCGGCACCGAGAGGTTAAAGACGGTAATTTAATTCATTTGGGCAAGCATCTGTCACCTTTCTCGTGAGGAGGTCTGCACAGATTCCTCTTCTGGGTTCAAGTTCAGCACTTTATCTTCAAAATATCAAGGCCAAACAGAGTTCAGTTTTCCATGCTTGTGTAGAAGCTCACCTTTAACTCACCAGAAACGTCTTGTTTCATGGCTCATAAATATTAAACTAATATAAATGTAACCTCTTTGCTCTCAGAAATTATGATGAGTGAGTGAATTTAGGAACTCAAATTTCTCAGCTGCAGCCTCTTTCTCTGTTGTTAGCAATCTCTGCTAGAGGCTGACAGAAAGCACAAGCACTTGTGCTCATCTCTCACTCTGACTGTTTCCACCTCCCCTCCTCTAACTCCCCAGTTCAACAATCATGAATGTCCCAGCGTGACTTCTGAGCTTTAAAAACAATTTTAAAAGCCCATCCCCCAGATCTGTGTCCCATACAGTGCAAGGACAGCATAGGTTTCTGTGGCACTGTGGCTTCAGAGCAGCCCGCGCCAGCTGTGCCTTAACCTTCCTCAGTAACTTCTTGGTGTATTGCTGAAAAGCAGCGCAGCCTACAACTCACTTGTAACAGAAAACAGAAAAAACAGTGGTTTTTGTGCTGCAACATCTGACATGAAAAGTTTGGCTTGGAAAAAAAACAAAAACAGAAGTCATAAGTCTATTTGCCTCACCTACTTAGCGTGTGCTTATCTGGAACAGCTTGTGAAATTCTTTGGAAACATAACATTTTTAGTGGATATGGGCCAAGACTCTCTGTGAGCTCCCTAAAACCAAACTTTAATTCACTGCCTTGATATCACGGGAGTGCTCCACTTCAAGTGGTCTGATGTAGAGTTTTCTGACATTTATATGGTGAAATACGGCTCAGTTCCAGTACTTACAGGGAAAGAAAGAAGTAAATAGAAAAAGAAAACCTTTCAGGTAAGTTTTGTTGCTGTTTAACAGCATTTAAAAGTCACTGTCATTTCTCCCACAGGTATCTCAGAGAATTCCCTGGATTTCCCTTTGGTGCAAAGAAAGATATACACAGTTGTCTTTGAAACTCAGGAATCAATTTTTTTCCAGTTTCTGAATGCCATCAGCTATTTCAATTTCCATTTGTTAAATATAGTACAGCATCTAAGGAACAGTAGGTGGACCTGCTTGCATCTGAAACCAAACACGCCACCATATATATTCAAACCAGAAAGTCTATACTAACTCTAAGGCAATTCTTACTTTTCCTGTGTTCTTACTCTTTGTGTGTCCAAAGAAGGGCTGGCGAAGGGTCTGGAACACAACAATTAGATGATGAACAGCTGAGGGAACTGGAATTGTTTAGTCTGGAGGAGAAGAGGCTCAGGGGAGACCTAATCACTCTCTACAACTACCTGAAAGGAGGTTGTGGTGAGGTGGGGTTCAGCCTCTTCTCCCAGGTGACAGTGATGAGATGAGAGGGAATGACCTTACATTGTGCCAGGTGAGGTTCAAGTTGGGTATTAGGAAAAAAATTCCTCTTCAGAAAGGTACGGAGGTATTGGAACAGGCTGCCCAGGGAGGTGGTAGAGTCACTGTACCTGGAAGTGTTCAAAAAAAGGGTAGATGTGACACTGAGGGACAGGATTTAGTGGGCCTGCTGGTGATGGGCTGGTTAATAGTTGGACTAGATGATCTCAGCGGTCTTTCCAACCGTAATGATTCTATAATTGTGTATTCTGCTTTGCCCTTCTTGCCATAGCCCTTCCTCAGCCTCACCTGCTATTGACGAAGATGGGACCTGTAGCCTGCTACCTGCTTCAGGTTTCTAAAGTGGTGCTCATCTCATAACACAGTGACAACTGAATAGATAAGCAGGGTGATGGAAAATGAAATTAGCAAGCAAAAAGAAAAAAAATAAGAGTAATAGGCCCTCCTGTTAATCTGTTGTGGTAAAAAGGCCTGACAGGGGCTGATGATATCCTTCACTGCAGACGATGCCTAGGGTGTTGTTGCTCTCATGGTGATGATGACAGGTGTAGCAAACCGTAAAGTAACAAGAGGAGAGTTCAGTCCTTCAGCTGAGCCACTGAACCTCAGTGGTTGGCAGAGATCTTGCATTACAGTTATGACTCATATAGAATATGTCCAGTGAAACTTGTTATCTCCTCTCAGAGAAGGTAAGTGGGGTTGAGTATCTCTCCTGAGTGGGTTGGCCTGATGAGGGTAGCACAGAAATGGGCTCAAAGGGAAAAGCTGGTGTCCCAGAGAACACATAGGTGGGTATTTTTCTACATGAGTCACCAGTGATTTGATCTTTACGTAGGGGGTAATCTCGAGCTTTATGCGGAGTACCTACGCTATCAAAAGCAGATTAGAGCCTCTCCCTGTGCTCCCTTGACAAGCCTTTCAGTCTGCTTGGATGAGCATGGCATTAGGAGGCTGACGCTGCTGGAGGGTCTGTTTTTCTGATGAGGCAGGAGATGAAGTCCTGACTACCTGTTGTTATTCAAGAGCTGATAGCACTTTCTGTGCAGAGAAAGCCAATGACTCTTGCCCCGTGTGAATGCATTATGTTCCACTTCAGTTTCCATGGCATTTTGCTGTTCTTGGCCCAAATAATTGTTTAGTCCTTGTGAGTGCCACAGTACTGAATAGGGAAGCATTTCAGCCCATACATAACATTGTGGCAGGACTGGTGATGAGACAGTGCTGATTTTACAGAGTACTTTTGTCTGTGAAAAGTCACAGAGGCTGTTATTTGTATTCAAAGCCTCTCAGTGTGTGGAGAAAAGCTTCATCAGGCCAGACCCAAAAAGGCACCAATGTCCCTAAAAGTCAGTGGCCTCAGTACACAATTCTCAGATGAGAAATCTGGGTCCTGGAGGCCTGCATTTGGCACCTGTGTGAGAGAGAAGTCCTGAAGTCCTGTGCATTTGCCTGGGGGTTTGAGGCCAGAGTGCTGAGCAGATGGCCTTCACCTACAAGAAGGGGAGCTGAACCTAGGGGTGGGCCTTGGGGAGCAGGGACACACCTCCGTCCCCCAGGAGTGGTGGTGCTCATATGGGCCAGAATCCACTTCTCTGGCTTTTCCTCCAAACAAAATGAACATCTGAAGAAATCAAACCTCTGAAGTCAGCTGAGTGCCTCCTGGCCAAGTAAGGATTCTTTTAATGACAGTTTTGGATCTGGCGTCATGCAGATAGCTCATGCTTATCCACACCTACAAGATTATTTTCAAAACAATAAGAAATGTTCTGGTATTTTTGGGACTGTTCAGCCTGGAGGAGACTTGGGGAATTTAATCAATGTCTATAAACATCTGAAGGGAGGATGCACAGTGGACGTTGCCCAGGCTTTTTTTGGTGGTGCTCAATGCCAATATAAGAGGGGATGTGCACAAACTGAAATGCAGGAGGTTCTGCCTGAATGTCTGGCAGCACCCCTGACCTATGTGGGTGACAGAGCATCGGCACAGGCTACTTGGTGGCTGTGGATTCTCTTCCTTGGAGATCTTCAGATGCTGCTTAGACATGGGCCTGGGCACCCTGCTGTGGGTGTTCCTGCTGGAGCACAGCTGGGACCAAATGGACCCAGAGGGCTCTACCAGCCTCAGCCATGCTGTGAGTCTCTAGTTCTGTGATTCTGTCTTTTAAAACATTCACTTCTTCTTTGTCATAGAAAGTGATATTTGATGGAAGTGACAACCCGAATGCTCCTTTCAATCAAAGCAGCATGCATTACTGTTTAACGAAGCTTGTGACTCAAGGTTCTATAAAATATGCTTAGATTCTGCAATAATAGATCCATTAATAGTGGAATTAGCTTACTGTGTACACAGGAGAAAAGCTTCACTTTGGGACAATTGATAGAGGTTCTGGGAGACGACTGGATAGAATTTTTCTCTGAAATGAGGCAGCTGCTTGTAGAGCAATTTTTCGTGGCAAATACATCCCCAAATGTGTTGTTTTATCATTATTTTCCTATTATTCATACTGAAAAAATATCATCATAAAAATATTGCTTGTTCCAGTATGTTACTCGGTTACTAAGGTTACTAGATGAGATCTGTTTGGAATGATTTACAGCTCCTAAATACACTTTTCTCCCTCAACAAGCTGACTGAGAAGAAGAATCTGCCCTAATAAATTAACCATGGTAAATGTGGACTGACCTACAAATTAGGAAATGCAAGGTTAAATACAAACATCGATCAAAAGCGATAGCTATAAATAGATAATGAACTGAAGAAACAATGCCTGCAAAGCAAAAGGCTCCTGGAGCATATGCATTTGCTAGCAAATGCTACTTAAGTACCCTGCTCACCAAAAGAGGAGGATACCTCTTGCATGCACTCAGAGGAAATGCTTCTGTGCAGCAGACAGCCTTGCCACTTTTACCTAGAGTAAGTCAAGAAGAAATAACTTCCTCCGTGAAACTTTGCAGGGAAGTTAGGCACAGATCGTCCAGAGCCAGTGCTGTGATCTGACACATTGTCACTGCCCGCCCACAGATGAGAAATTGCTGCTTTGGTTATGCATTTTCTATTACCAGGGACCGTGACTGTTCTGTAGTGTGATGGAAAGGGTGCTGCATCCAGAAAGAGCACACAATGTTTTGGGAAAAAACAGGCAGTCAAATCTGGGCTTCTTCCTGCTCCATGAGGAGAAGGTCCTTATAACCAGTTGCTATGTTTTGTACAGTTCTTTATTATTTTGGCTTTATGCTGTTGGGTAACTCAGAAGCTCTGTTTCACAAAGGGGCATCATCTTAGCCTTCAGCTTGCAGGTGAAATGGAAGTTTCTAAATATGGGTGCAGATATTTACACTGAAACAAATTATATGGGCAAGTCAGCAGATCTTTGTGTACCATCACAAGTCTGTTGCCTGCAGGGCAACCACACTAAACCGTACTGAGTGAGGTTCCACTCTCACAGACACAGAACCTTCGATTCACAGGTTTTGTTTTTGCAAGGTTGACATCTTAGTTTTGAAAGGTGGACTCTAAAGCTCTCATATGGCCTGAAGTTTGTTCTTTTCTTTGGAGCCTTGTAATGTGCCATCAAAGGTTTTGGGAACACCCTACTTTACTGAAAGCATGATCCCCACTGGAGGTCTCTGAGCCTGCATGGTAGTAAATAATGGATAGAGAAAGCTCCTTAGAGATGCAGGACAAGAGCTAGGGAAATGAAGAGCCTAAGAAACTTTCTCTGTTAATTAAAATCTTGTTTTCAAGTAGCTGCCTCTGGCAACAGGGAATATAGTATACAGTACTGGAAGGGATTTAGGAGCGGGTTTAGAACTGGAATGGTGCTACTTGGATGAAAGCACTGTCGTTTTTTACTACAAAGGAAGAAAAAGAAGAAGACTGTGGTTTAATTAGCCCACTAGTGTAATAACCCATCTGGGAATGTTACTGTTTTCCTTAAGCCTCTCTCCTCTTTGGAGGACTGTGTCAACTTCCCTCTGCTAGGGCCCTTAGGATACAGGATCAGAGTGGCTGAGGGGCCCCAGGAGACCATCCAGTACAACTCCCCACTCAAAACAGCATCTATTAGAGCAGATATCACAGGGGCAGGACTGTGAGCAGGTTGATCAAGACTGCATCCAACTGGGTTTTGAATATCTCCATGGCAGAAGACTCAAGAAACTCTTGGCAACTTGTCCCAGTGTTTGACCAGTCTCACAGTAAAAATGTTTTTGTTGTGTCTTTTTTTCTTATTCTTAAATGAAATTTTTCTGCATTTCAGTTTGTGCTCATTGCCTTTTGTCCCGTCACCAGCCAACACTATGAGTCTGACTCCACCTTTAGTCTTCCCACTGGATATTTGTAAGATCACCCCGAGCCTTATCTTCTCCATGCTGTTGACTGTTTCCCACCTCTCTCAGCTCTTCTCATATGTCAAATATTCTTAGCCCTTTACTAGTTTTCTGGCAATTAACTGGACCCTCTCCAGTTTACCTGTCTCTCTGTACAGGGAAGCCCAGATTCCACAATCACTTTATCAGTGCTGAGCAGAGGGGAAAGATTATTTCCCTTCCTTTGCTGCCAGTACTCAGCTTCACACAAAAAATGGGATGCTGTTGTCTTTCTTTGCCAAGGAGTGCCTCCCTTGGTTCTGGTTAGCTTGACATCCACCAGAACTCCAGAGTATTTCTCTGCAGAATTGCTTTCCAGTCAATACTTGTATAAAGGGGTTGTTCTTTTTCAGTACAAGACTTTGCATTTCTCCTTGTTGAACTTTGTGAGATCCCCATTGGCCCATTTCTCCAACCTATCAACATCATTCTGAATAGCAGCACAGCCATCTGATGCCACTACTTGGACTTGAGTGTACATTCAGTGTCTTTACATCCAAATTTGATTAGGTTGTCCTCAGTTCCAGGACATTAATGTAGCTGTTAAATAGTACTGGTCCAGTAGTGTTGACCACTGGAGCACACCACTAGGTACTGGTATCCACTTGGACTTCACGCTGCTGATCACAATCTCTTGAGAAAATCAGTTTTCTGTCCATGTATCTGGTCTGTGCCTTGTCAATGCATCAAGTTACTAAAGATTTTAAGGAAGTCTGACTAGCCCATATTTTTGTAGATCATCCTTCCTGCTTTTCTTGAAGACAGAAGTGATGCTTGTCGTTTTCCAGTCTACAGAAACCCACTTCGTTTATGTTAGTCCTTGCTAACCTGGTCCTCCTCCATCAAGAGTAAGTCTTCCTTGCTCTAGGCTTTCCCTCTGGTATCAGGGGCTTGGGAAAACAAACGTAAAGGCCAATGTGAAGAAGGCATTGAGTACCTTGACCTTTCTCATTTCTTTTCTATTCTTCCTTGTCCTTTGCTACCCTGACTAAGCTTCCTGGATGAACCTTGGACCTTCTGTTGTAGGAAACCTCATCTGCAGGCCTATCTTCTGGATAAACTTTGGGTCTGCATTATAGGTAGGTTGTAACTACTTTTGTTCCTAGTCCTGTGTCTGATTCTCTTTCCTGGTTCAGTGCCACCACCTGTCTGATGGATACTTGATTAGAAAAATGCCAGTGTTACTTACTCTGCTAGGAGTCAGAAATACTGCACTCTGTGGGGTTGAGTGTACTGCTTGAACTAGGTCCCAGCTTGTTCCCACTTGGGGCACAGTCCTACTCTCACTGCTCTCTGGCACAGTCAACCGACCCCCTGGTTTCCTTCACACAGCTTCAGCCCCTTTCCCCTTTTGTGAGGTTTCTGAAGAGATCTCTAACCATACATGTGTATGTTTTGGGGAGATCATTCTTCCATTCTTGCATGTAGGTAAGCATAGTATAAAAAATTCACACTAATTAGTAGGAGACTTTAGGTCTCACATGGGCTTCCAACAGACACTACTTTATGTTCCTGGCAACTGAAGTTTCTGTTTTTTTCCCTAGCGTTTTGCCACAAGATGTTGCTATTAGTTAATTCTGTTGTTCCTCCACTGTCCTTCCTAGCTGAGGTCTTAGAGACTTAATTTCCTTGCTGTTATCAACTAAATACACATCTGCTTTCTGATTCACTTAAGATGATTACTAAATTGAGCTGGTGCTGCTTATGGCTGTCTAATTGGTACTCTCTGACTTGTTGCCTTGGAGAGATGTTAGCCATGTCCTAAATCCTGGTGGCTAAGTCAGCATCTTAATAATTTCCCAAATCAGTTCTATGTAGGTGTACTATAATCATTTTATGAGGCAGCTTCTTGGCTCCAGAAAGGTGTAGGGAAGGTGTGATTCTGTTTCAGAGCATATCGATCTTCTAACACCAACCAAGAGCCATCCTGTCACTGAAATATTTCTGTATCCCCCAGGGATCTGTCTGTCTATCTGCCCCTTCCCAGATACTAAAATGTCATCTTTATTTTGACTCCATCCTGGCCAATTGATCAACCTTCCCTGGGAAGTCAGCTGCCAAGTTATGCACTGAATTGCCCACGTTGTGCTTGCTTACATGGGCATGGCTACCTTTGCTCATTCTCACTGTCTTGAAGGGGGATTTGGAAAATCACTGAGCCTGTTGTTTCACATTGCCTCTTTATACAAGGAGACGGTGGCACCTCTAAGAGGTTTTCTCTTTCCTTGATTTGGCGCTGTTCTGGGTTACAGTCCTTAAAGAAAGAGGGTTTCCCCTTTATTAAGGGAACGCACGGAGCTCTCTCCCTTGCAGGCTTCCATAACTGAGTTCACCTTTGACATAATGCTGTGCCTGGTGAGAAGAGTCTGATGTCATATAATTATGTCCAGACCAGGCACATGAAATGTCATCCCTGTGTGGCACTGTCTATCCTACACTTGTGTTTTCTGTGACTCACCACCTCAGCGTGGAGCTTTTTGTCACTTTTGGGCATGGTGGGAGAGGAGAGGAAGGATAGGTGAAGATGTTCTGACTACCCTTTTCTTTTCCCTATTGCAAATCCTATGGCACAAAACACCATTTAAATGTCTCCTTACTAAATCCCACCCAGAAACTGAGGCGCTACCTCCCACAGCCTGCCGGTCAAGTTGTTCTCTATCAGGACAACTTTTCTTGAGATGCAGCTGCAAGGAGCACAAAGAAACAACCACATACTCTGAGACAGATGGAGAAACCCTATTTTCAATTGCCTTAAGCACTGTGAAATCTTCCACCTCTCCTGCTTCTGCCCCAAAGCCATGGCTCTGCTGCAGCAAGCTGAAGAAGAGATGTAATAAATGTGCACACACATACGCACACAGACCTGAGATGA
>PPHD01012758.1:0-17804 GCA_002909625.1 Bambusicola thoracicus | reverse complement strand
GGAAATGGCTTCAAACTGGAAGAGGGTAGATTTAAACTAGATACTAGAAGAAATCCTTTGCTATGAGGGTGGTGAGACACTGGAACAGGTTGCCCAGCAAGGTTGTGGATGTCCCCTCCCTGGACGTGCTCAAGGCCAGGCTGGACGGGGCTTTGAGCAACTGGGTCTAGTGGGGTGTCTTTGCCTATAACAAGGGGGATGGAACAAAGGCCATAAAATTCCATGATTCTATGATTTTACGATAACTTCTGACACCCGTATAATGTGTTTGAAAAGAGATAAATGCTTTTATTCTGAGTTGCATCTCTGAAGAAGGCATTGCTTCCATGTCATCTCCTTTCTCCAGAAATGTCTAAAGATCAGATGCTGAACATTCTTCAGCTTTTGCAGTCTTTCAGTGCATATCTCTGAAACTATCATAGGAAATATTGTTGCAAGTTCTTTGTCACACTAAATGTATCTAAAACATGTAGTTTGCTTGATTCAATAGCTTCTTCACATGTGAATGATACTTCATGTGTAAGAATTTGTACTGTAAGTAGCTTGCATTTTTTCCTAACAGCATTTCCAGTTTTATAAGCATGAAAAATACAAGGCCATAGAAAGGCAGGATTAGGTGCATGTCTTCATTAAATGTTGCCTGAAGGCTTGGAGCAGGTGCCTGTAGACTTATGTGCTTAGATAAGGCGTGTGTTCAATCAACACCAAAACTAGCTCTCTCTCTGTAGAGGTAATTGCCTCTTTAGATCAACATCACCATATTTTCACATAATCATGAAAATCAATTTCTTAGGGAGTCCACAAATCTATTTTACGTGTCATTTCTGGCTGATAATGTGGCCTCATGCTATGTGTAATATTTGAAATCATAAAATCGGAATTCCTATAGCAACTACTATAAGATATGCTAACATCACACTAACGATATCAAATAACAAAAGGAGAAACAATAATCAGATTCTTACAATAGCTTTCTAATACCTAGAAACATTTCCTCTCATTCAAGATCTAGATGAAAGAAAAGGATCTTCCATGGACGCTGATCCTTTGCTTTTAAAATTGTTACTCCAAAAACTGGGATTTTTCATAATTTCATCCCTGTAATATAATATAGGTTCCATATTTAAAAGCAAAAATGAGAATTCTAAACTTTCAAAAGACTACTTTAAATATGGAATCAAAAAATGACACTGCAAGCAAGAAACTTCAAAGGTTTATTTCCCTTAGAGCCCCGTATTTGAATGACCTTCCTTCCAAGAAGCCTGGGGTTTTCCTCTGGCTGAAAGAGCTGCCAAAGACAGATATGAAGCACTTTTGGTTTTTTTTTATGGGCACTGTACATACAGATTCATTCATCAAATCCAGTGTTAAATTAAGCCTGAGAGAGGTTTTTAAACTTGGAAATGCAGGTCTGGGTATATTCTAGTGAACTAAAGCTTAATGAATTTTTAAAATTATCAGCAGGAACTTGCTTATGATCATCTTAATGACTTCAACATTCAAGAGATAGCCACAACTCGTACATCATACATTAATTTGAGGTGTGTGTGTGTACACCTCTGATTTGATTGTGCAGTGGATAAGGGGAATGCTTCACAATTTTGTGGTGAAAGTCAAATCACCTGTGGCACACTACAGTCACCATGCACATTTACAGAAGTTGTACTTCCTCCTGTGAAATGTAGTAATACCAGGAATAACAGCAGCCACAGCAGTAGCAGCAATGATACTTGAAACAGAACTTCAGGTCAATATTTTCACACATTTAAAAAAAAATAAAATTAGATATGTACCACTTACTGCACTTAGTAAAAATACCAAAATAAAAATGAAAGCATAAGGTTTTGTTTAGAAAATATCCAATTAAATATTACTTGAAATTCACCAAATACTCTCTTTTATTTTGGGAAAAAGTTTGCTTTAAGTAGATTGCCATGTTTGATATCAAAATGAAGACTCAAAACTTCTGTGATCAGTTTTTTCTAACTCTGTTCAAAACCGTTCAACCTTTTTAACACAGTCATATGCTGTATTTCTATATAAATGAGTGTCCACTAGCTGACTTCATGCAGACTTTCCAAGAATCAAATCTCTTGTGTGATGTTCTCAAGCTGCCTCTCATGTACAGTTGCAACTAAGTTTGTCAAACAGTTCATGAGATTGAGAAATACTCTTTAGTCTCAGTTTGGACCTTCTTAAATTCATATTTTCTTCACAGCCAACAAATCAGCCTTCCATACAGTTTGCTATTCTTTCTAATTAGTTGTATGACAGAAATAGATGGAAACATACATAAAATAGTCACAGGCATGGAAGATGTGTGAGGCACAATACCAGGCTAGGAGGGTTGGTGCCACAGAAATCAGTCTTGTCCCCACCATCTCCTCCTCCTTCCTTCACCCAACCCATGTCCAACTATCTTCGTCCTCCATCCAACACTCATATGCTCACCTGCCTGCTCCTTCTGGCTGATGATAGACCCTGCATTTCCTGCTTTCTCATATGGATATCCCTAAAAAACCATTTCCTCTATCGTGAAGATCTTCTTAAAGAAGGCTACAGCAAACTGCCATCAACTCTTCCTGTGTCCCACAGCACTTACTTCCCTGCTCCAAATATATTCTAATCCAACTACTGTTGGTGGCAACCTTTTCACATCCCCCAAGACAGGTCTTTTTGCTTACATACTGATAACTTGCATATATTCTTGTGACTTGGGGAACTAATGTGCAAATCAAATGTATAAACATCACACACGCAGGATTTGGTTGTTCTGACAATACCTGAAATAAATCTCTACCATATATCTTAATTACTGTGAAGTATATTATAACTAAAGTTAAACAAAGTTAAGAAAAGTAGATGATCTTTCTCCAGATAAAGTCACTATAACTCATTCAATATATTCCTGAATATTGAAGCACTTAAATTAACAAGCAAAATCATGTAACTGGAAAAAAAAAGAAATCAAAGTCTTATTCTTGATCTGTTTCAATCTTTGCTAATAAAAAGGCTGAAGATATGAAGTAGAAAACTCCCAACTGAGGGAGCAAACTCCCCCGCACTGCACTGGTGGAGCAAGTCCAAGACCAACTCATGAGACTAAATGTGTACAGGTTCATAGGGCCGGACAATATGCATCCCAGGGTCCTGACAGAGCTGGCTGATGTGGTTGCTGTGATGCTCTCCATTGTATTTGAAAAGCCATAGCTGTCAGATGAAGTCCCTGGGAACTGGAAAAAGAAAAATCACTCCCATTTACAAGAAAGGGAGGAAGGAGGACCCAGGGAACTACAGGCCTGTGAGCTTCACCTCTGTGCCTGGGAAGCTCACAAACAGATTCTCCTGGAAGACATGTTAAGGCACATGAGGGACAAGCAGGTGATCTGAGACAGTCAAGGTGGCTGCACCAAGGGAAGGTCATTCCAGATCAATTTGCAGGCCTTCTGTGATGGAGTGGCGGCATCAATGGACAAAGGGAAGGTGACCAGTGTCACCTACTTGGACTTCTGCAAGGTCTTTGACATGGTCTCCCACAACAACCTTCTCTCTAAATTGGAGAGATGCAGGTTTGAAGGGTGGACTATTTGGTGAATAGGGAACTGGTTGGAAGGTCGCAGACAGAGGGTGGTGGTCAATAGCTCTATGTCCAGGTGGAAGCTAGTAATAAGCAGTGTTCTCCAGGTGTCTGCCCTGGGTCTGGTACTCTTTAACATATTTATCAGTGACATAGATGATGGGATTGAGTGCACCCTCAGCAAGTTTGCAGGTCACACCAAGCTGAGTGGTGCAGTTGGTACAGCAGAAGGAGGGGATGCCACTGAGAGGGACTTCGATAAACTCAAGAAGTTGGGTCTTTGTGAACCTAGTAAGGTTCAACAAATCAAAGTGCAGGGTTATGCAGATATGTATACAAACTGTAAGAAAAGCTCCTTGAGAGTAGGCCTGCTGAGAAGGACTTAGGGGTCCTGGCTGATGAAAAACAACCTGAGACAGCAGTGTGCACCTGCAGCCTGGAAAGCCAATGATATCCTGGGTTCCATCAGAAGACGAGTGGCCGGCAGGGCAAGGGGGGTGATTGTCCCCCTCCACTCTGCCCTTGTGAGGCCCCAGCTGGAGTACTGCCTCCAAGTCTGGGGTGCCCAAAACAGGAAAGATATGGAGCTTTTTTAGAGGGTACAGAGGAGGGCTATGAAAATATTCCAAGGACTGGAGCACGTTCCCTACAAGGATAGGCTGAATGAACTGACTTGTTCAGCCTGGAAAAGAGAAGGCTGTGGGGAGACCTCATTGTGGCCTTGCAATATTTGAAGGGAGTTCATAAACATGAGGGAAAACAAGGGGACTCTTTTTACAAGAGTAGACTGTCATAGAACAAGGGGGAATGGTTTTAAACTACAGGAGGGGAGATTTAGATTAGATGTCAGGAGGAAGATTTTTACTGAGAGAGTGGTGAAGCGCTGGAACAGGTTTCCAAGAAAGGTTATGAATGCTCCATCCCTGGAGGTGTTCATGGCCAGGCTGGATGGGGCCCTGGGCAATCTGATCTAGCACTTGATCTAGCGGTTGGCAACCCTGCATGTGGATTGGAACTTGTGGTCTGGAACTTGATGAACTCTGGAGTCCCTTCCAACTCAAGACATTCTATGACTCTATGATATCTTATCTCAGTCTTGTAAGACTCCATAGATTATGAGCAAAGGAGAAGGCCCAAACAGCTGTCTTCATAAAGCATCTGAAAAATGGTAAGCTAGAGAGAGGATAAAATCTTATCCGTCGATGCTGCCAGCCTAGCCATTCACTGCACTGAAGAACATCCTTAGAGCAGTAAACTATACCATACACTTTTATATCTACTTATTTAGTATGTCAAGGGCACTTCATGCAACAAGATGTAAACCAGATAAAGACATTCAATAGAAATAATTTTTATACAAGGAGCCAAGTGAATTAAGATAATTCACTCTGTGGTGCTACAGGGAAAGTTATAAAAATCTAGGTAAGTAGACAAGAATAAGATATACTACTGCATATCAGATATTTTTCAAGTCTTACTCAAAAAATTGTCAGATCTTGGCTTTTTCCTTGTTTCTGCAAGGAATATACATACAACAACCGAACAGATCTTCTATATAGGCATCTTAGAACTACTTTTTAAAAGTATAGTCATATTAAACTAATGCTCCAAACTTTATTCCACAGCATTTCTGAAAAACAAAATGTATTATTACCTGGTACTAGTTTTGGAACATTTTTAGATCCTCACGGAGTTTCAGATTTTCCTCTTCTAGTCTATTCCTGCTTATTGTCATTTCACTCACTGCTGCCCTTAGCTTTTCAACAATTAACCCATCGTTTTCTCTTTCAGTCTGGCCATATTTAACAATATCTTCCTGGTTTTGTTTCTTATTGCTTATCTGGAATTGATTACAATGGGTTTGCTTCTATAAAACAATAACATATTTTTAATAAAATTAAAAAATTACATCTAAATTTTTAGGGCCAAACAGTAGCTATTGAAATGATTAAGCTAAATATCCATTTTCTACATCAGGACTTGCTGGCACCTTTGGAAAGGTTTGTATCGCTATTCTAAAGGATATTTCCATTCCTTAGCCTCAAGCTCATCATGCTCAGTGAGAATAACATTCCTAAAACTTACAAGGGTACAGAATTTTTCTGTTTTGTGTATTTCCCTAGCACTTTGATATTAATTAGCCTCACAAGTGAAAAGGTGATTATCATGACCTACTCAAAGCAGTTACCTATAAAAAATTATTTGAGAGAAATGTTTCTCTTTGATATAATGAACTCAGTGGGAGATGTGCATGTTTGCCTCAGGATTGGTATTAACCTTTGATGAAAAGGTGAGTAGTACACAGTATGTAGCTCAGTTACTGCAGTAACTGTATATTTTTGGTATCATTATTGTTAATCTTGTGGAAAATCATTGCACATTCAGCATCTCTGGAAACAGTCTTGCACTCCATTCAGTTTCTTCAGTTTCTTGTACTCATTAAATAACTCTAAAAAGAAAACTTCAGAAAATAGGTACTGGTGTATTTGTGAATTCACAGGCAGTGTGAAGAACCACAATCACTATGGCAGCTGTTTAAAAAATTATTCATATAGATCCTTCCACCTGGACACAGCAGCACTAATCTTTCAGAAGACTGAAATTGAGAATTAGCTGAAAAATGACACCAAAATATAACCTGCGAACCATATATCATATGAAGAGATCAAATTGAGCAAGAAAACTTAAATAAAAAATAAGTAGTGCTGTATATATTATATTTCCTCGATAAGGACTGCAAAAAGGAATTCTTTCTTTGAACTGCTTTTGATTTCATTGACTATGTTCTCTTAACTTGTGCTGGTTGAAATGGACCACAGGCTGCATATTAAGTAATAAGTCTAAGTAAGTTGGCAGGTAAATTTAATGTATGTGGATAACAAATTAAGGTCCCCCAACATCTAAGTTACAGAGTTTGACATGCAAGGATGTCAAAGCATCCCTGTGAAATAAAGTGCTAGTCTCCATTTGGAAATCAAAGACCTTACAAGAGAGGAATTTGGGCCAAAGACACAGAATCTACTAATGCTTTAGAAACAATCCATCAAGCTTATCATTAATAAACTAGCCTGATGTTACTAGTATGATGTTACAGCTGTGATGAAAGCTGTCTTCAAAGAGAGTTCACTGATGACAGTCATGTGAACTTTGACAGAAAAATGTGGACGATCATCTTGAGTACTCTACTTTGACTTGTCTAATTATGCAATCAACTCAACATGCACCAGTCAGTAGATTAGTCAAGTCAAAGCCCTGTTTTTTTCAGCCATTTATATGAAAGTTCAATAACAGGAAAAGAATGCTTTCCACGTCTGCAAATGAAATGTAACTGTCATCCTTGGGAATAGTGGATATGGGTAAAGAGTCTCATAGGAACCATTAAGAACATGTTTCACTAGATTAAGATTCAATGAGCTTAGTCCCCCTGAAAAAGAGGATTACCAGTAAGCAACATAATTGGCTTCCCCATGCTTCATTTTGAGCTGTTTTGTAGCCCAAATAATAGTTATTTCTTTAATTTTTTTTAGAGCACAATAGGCCATCAAGAAATCATTAAACGTATACTTTGTTCTAGAATGGAAATACTTAAAAAAATAAAATAAAAAAATGCTATGCCAGAAAGCTATATAATAAAGAATTAAGTGAACTGGCAGGTAAAAAAAAGGATCACAAAACCAACAATGGACTGAATGGTAATTGAAAGATGAAAACTATGATTGAAAAATGTATAAGTAATCAAAAAAAAAAAAAACAAACCACCTTTAAGCGGGCTTTTGGAGCTGCATAGATGGATTCAGTTTTCTGTATAAATTAATGTTCATTTATGATCCTCAAATTATGAGGGGATACCTTAGGTTTGAGGGAGCTTTATATTTTGAGCAAATAGGACTGAGATGCACTATCTACAGTGGAAGTTAAATTTCAATAACTTGTCATCACATTTTTGTAAAAGGATTGCGCTGCAAGTAACGCCTCCAGTTTTATTCTGTAGGCCCACAGTGTCAGAGTTGAATGTTGGTGGGATGGTAGCAGAGGTTGAAACTTCTTGCCAATATGGTGTTACATTTTGTTGCCATGTGACAGAGGGGTAGCAGAGGGGCAGTCTGACAAAACGGAGTCTGACATGGAAGTGTGCAAGGTGTGAAATTTAATTTCTCAGTGTGGAAAAAATTCTGTGTTGACATTCATTAATGCTAACTGAATGTTTATGGAGACCAAACAGTGGACGTGAGCGCAGTGAAGCAGTGGGTGGTATGTCTCAGCAGTGGTGACAGTGATAACAGCTCACCTCTGCTGGTGCAGATATTCACAAGTCTGGCATGCAGGCTCCTGTTTGTAGTTGGCAAAAATGTATAGCTAATGGTGGTGAATGTGTTGAAAAATAGTGTTCTGCAGCTGAGAATTTGCTCCATCAGTGTTACTGTTCTTTTTGTATCTGTTGTAACTTCCATGGAAATGAATAAGGCACCATTACTTGCAGAGCAACCTACATATCTTAGTAAATAGCATAGAAAATAAATCTAAGTCCAGGGTGTACCTGAAGAATTGAAAAGGAACACGCATTGCTTTTTACAGTTATCTTTAGCAGAAATAGTGCAATTTTCAGTGTGAGATTTATTACACGAGAAAAACAGAATAACTGCATGTATTAGTATCTTTCAGTATGGATCTTTCTTACTTAAAATAATATATCCATATTATTTTTTATGGTTGCTATAAGCTTAGGCGTGATTAGATTTTAAAACATAAGTTAAAATAACTCAACCTGAGCAAACAGCTCATTTAATTCTCAACTTCCTTCTGAAGAAGGAAGGTAGGAATTTTACCTGAAACAAATTACAATTCTCAGACAATAATTTTTGCTGAGCATCTAAATAAATGAGATGATTTGGGTCCCTTTCTTATCCCATTCTCTTGATTTTGCTTTAAATTCCTGAAAGACAGCAAAACAAAGTTATTGAGCAGAGGGAAAATTACTCTTTTTCCTTAATCTAAATATTTTATTAATTTTATCATTCTAAGAAAAGCATAGCTCTGTAGCTCATATGCAATCTTTCCATAATTTTGGAATGAAGAAAAAAACCCCAATGATATAAAACAGCCATCCAGCCACAAGCTTCCCTCTCTGGGAAGAAATCATCTTAAAGGCTGTTAATCTGAAAAACTTGGGTGATGAACATAATCATAGAATCATAGAATCATAGAATCATTCAGGTTGGAAAAGACCTTAAAGATCATCAAGTCCAACCACAAGCCTCAGACTTAGCAGCCTCGGTTCCTTCAGTCCCTCCTTGTAGGGCATATTCTCCAAGCCCTTCATCAGCCGTGTTGCCCTTCTTTGGACCTGCTCCAGCACCTCCATGTCCTTCTTGTACTGAGGTGCCCAAAACTGAACACAGTACTCGAGGTGAGGCCTCACCAATGCTGAGTACAGGGGGAGGATGACTTCTCTAGTCCTGCTTGCCACACCGTTCCTGATACAAGCCAGGATGCCATTGGCCTTCTTGGCCACCTGGGCACACTGCTGGCTCATACTCAGCTGACTGTCCATCAGTACACCAAGGTCTCAATCACTGAATAGAAATGATAAAGTATTTAAAATCACTTCAGTTGCTGTAAATCTTAGAGTTATGACTATAAAACACCAATTATATTGGAAGGTAGGCAGCTCCTGTGACTTTAAAGAAAAGTAAGAGTACAGCATAGGATCAAACCCTTTATAACCAGACCAATATTTTGAGTGCTTTTTTGGTTGTTCCTTTTCTTGAACAAATGAACAGCAGCTAAAGTTTTACTTTACTTCTTATAAAATTGTTTCAAATGCTGTTTCTGCAATTTTTTCCTAAGTTCACCGAGTTTGAACAAAAACTTTTAAAACAAATGTTATTACAATGAGGTTTTGCTAATAATACTTCTTTATTTGTGTTTATATTTATATATAAATATAATTGTTTTGCATTTATATACATATATTTGTATTGATATATATTTGTATTTATATTCCTATTTACACTGTTCGAATTTTTTCTTATATCAGATCTTGCATTCTTGGCACAACTGACTTTAAAGGCAATATTCTACAAATGAATGGGAGAGCTCCACAGCTAATTAAGTTCCAGCTCTTCTTGTTTGGATTAACAATTAGCAAAATTACAGTATACTGTTTTATACAGTGAAAAGCAAAATGCTCATATAAGCCATAATAAGAATTGCCTTTTTCACAAGGGAATTGGTATTTTAAATGAACAAAAATCTTCCAGTTTCACAAAATGTCACAGAAATGCAGTTTCGGTCTGCTAAATGAGGACTGCCTGGTTTAAGGCCTTACTAAAGGACCGCTGAGTTTAGTAGATTTTCAACTCTGATTATTTCCTAAATACTAGAATTCCCTGTATATATTCCAAGCAATCATTTTTCATACTGTTTAATTAATCAAACAATAGAATTGTTATATTATTTTCTCATTTTAATCTTGAATGAGGTCATTCTCAAATTAGCTGGATCAGACAGTTTCAAAGTAGTGATATATTTAGTCTATTATCAATGAATAACCCATTTATTGTTCTTGTAGTGGCAGATGCTGGTAGCTATGCTGAAATCCAAAGCTTAGCAAATTTTCTGATGATAAGGAGTCTTCCATGTGGAAGAGACATCATTTATGTGTTATGTTAAGTGACCTGAAGGTGGCAGAAATTCCTCCTACATGTTACATCATAAAGGAAAGATAGGCAAGATCAAAATACAGATCCTAAAATGCTCTTTAATTGTAATTTAAGTATGAAAGTAGATAAAATCTGTCAGCTCTTAAGTTTTCATTTGTGGGGTTCTCCAAGTTTTTAAATTGTCTACCATCATAAATCTATATAAATCTAAATCACCAGCATCTACGTCCTCACGATGCTTAAAAGCTATGCAACTAGCTCACACTTATGGTCTTCTTTTGCTTACTTTCCCTACAGAACTCAGGTCAGTAAATGCTTGAAGCACACACTAACTTTTTTATGATCTCTGCTAAGGATGGCCAGAGAAAATATTGATTGTTTTTCTGATCCTTCTATGCTACATCAGACTAGAGGATAGACTGTTCTCCCAGTGTAGGGAACACTCAGTTTAATAATCTTTCCTAACAGAATCTGAACCAGAATATCCTCGTGTTAATTTTCTACATAATAAACTACACACTGTTTCTCAACACTTGCTGGAATTTCTCTTCTGGAAGTTGTTTCATTTTGTACTGGCTAAGTAAGAAAGCAGAAGGAAAAAATAACAGAGCTAGAGATTACATTGCTCACTCCTATGTTTGTGTGCCAGTGAATGTACCCATAAAAGTATTTGAGGAGAAGCAGTCATGTAGAATCACACTCTATAGATGCCAATTTTCTGTGCTGGGTAACTCTCCCATTGGCTCAGAAAATATTTAACTATTCTGCAGATAATAATGCAACTTCAAACTCTTGAGAAGTCAAGGTTGGGAATTCTGATTAGAGATCAGGATCTTACTGTATCCAAGAATAAGTCAGCTAAAATCCCTTCTGTGTCTGGCTGAATAGAGAATATGACTGAACCCTATCCTCAGCATCACAGATTATCTAGTTCCCCACTCAGTATGTTGGATTCTGCAGACTGTATTTTTAAGTGCCTTATCCTTGCTAATGTGTGACCTAGGGAAACTAAGTACTGAAGTCAAAGCTGTGGATGGCCTCAGACGGATAAGTGCTGACAGGATACATGTATAACACAGTTTTTCAGTCCTAAATCCTTATTCTACCTAGCCCTACACAATAAAAGTTGTCCTGAACTCTCTAAGACTTATATTAATGGTAAATATCACGTGACAAAATCCTGCACATGTAAAAACTCTCATGCCTGAACAGATGATAGTACACATACAAAAAGTAATATTATTTATTGTTACATTTATGAAGCAAATGATGTATATTAACTCATAAAACTATCAACAACACTAATAAAACTTCAGTGAAAGAACAAAACCTGAATATCAAACTATATACCTCTTCCTATATGTCTTTTGTAGAAGAATCAGATACTTCTACAGCTGTAACCAAGAAATTAATTCTAGAGGCATACTGAAAATAGAACATGGTAACAAAATATTCTTACCTCCAGTTTCTTGTTTAAATTGCTCAGTTCGAATGACGTCTCCGGGCTTTCTTTAATTTTTTCTCTACTTTGGTGATTTTTTTGTTTTAATAACTTTTCATAACTATGTGTCAACTTCGAAAACTAAAAATAAAAGCAGAGGGGAACATACAGAATCTGTCAAGGATGACTGTGTGACCAAAGCTCTCCTTAAACTACAATTGCCTACTGCAAGTTCAACATTCTAATATTTAATCAATGCAATAAAGAAGCATTTAAGAAAATGAATTTATTGGAGATGAACTTAGCTCTCACTTAAATGTAAACTAACATTTCAAATGGGTTTGTTTGACAACTACTTAACTATGCTGAAGATTTTTATGGCACCATTACCCATAGTGTCATTTCCTCTGGCGCTTACGTGAAATTTTTACACTTGTTTACTGCCATCTTGTGTTAGCAATTTTAAAGGTTGCTTCATCAACCAGAATGAAGGACTCTCATTAGAATATTTTAGGTTTGCACGTTTCTTTTCTATAATGGAAACTGTTGAAATGTTATGCATGGAGTGATTGCTTTGTCCTGGAATCATGGAGTTCCAAAGAGCATCTTTGAGAATTAGACCCCAAATACTGTTCTGCCTATTGATCTTACTATGAAAACATGGCTTAGGAGTCAGAGGCAAAGTCAGGAAGGTATCAGCAGAAATACAAGATTCTTCCTAAGTGCAGTCACTGAACAGCCTGCTACTCTACAAGAGCCTGAGGAGGACTCCGCTATTCAGAGTTAGAAAGAGCTGCCCTCAAATTCTTATACATTTCACCTCTCTCAAATTCTCATCATACACTGAGAGGAATCATATTCCAGGAATGTTCGATTCCTTCCACTGATTCTAAAGGGAGCATGACGTAGCTCAGACTTAGACATTAAACTCTAAATGCACTTAGTTGCTAAAGTGCTTAAAACAAGAATGGATTCACGTTCTTGTGCTGAAGGCTTTCTGTCATTTTCAAAATGAGAGTAACTTGGTATCACCACAGGAAAACAAAACAAAATAAAATAAAAAGAACAAAAAGGAAATAATTAAAATTAATCGCTGAAGTTTTTGCTGTTTAATTATAACAAAATGCTGTACATTTGACTGAGTGCAAAAGTGTGGTTTAAGAGTTTCAGGTTATCTATCAGAAACTATGTCACTAATAACAAAAAAATACTTTACTGCAGTCAACCAGAATGCAATCAGTTCTGTGGGAAGGCTGCTCGTTAAACAGTTGCTCATATTAGTATCACGGGTAAAAAGCACTGAGGACCACAGAAAAAGTGTTATCAGAGAGAAATTTGCTCTGAATAGCCTAAACACTGTTAGGGAGAGCTAGAAAAAGCAACCCTTTCTATTTCTATCAAGATTAGGAAGGAACAAAAATTGCAAGGGATTTTAAGAAAACATCTGCACAGAAAGATACAATGATGTAAATATTAACACACTATTTGTGCAAAATTAAATTGCAGCTCTTAAGAATGTACGTTGTTGAAGGAGGTATAATGTTCAAGTGAAGATAAGAACCAAAAGAAGGGAGACAAAGGAGACATAGTCTTAAAAATAAATTCTATACTTACTGGCTTGATGGACTGTGGGAGATAAATATTATCACCTCTAAGTGAAAATAATGATTCCCAATTTAGACAATTTAAGAATTCTGTGGTAAAGGTAACGACTGGAAAATTTTAATTATAACACTTTCTCCCTGGTAGGAGAATTCAATGAAGGAAACAGTAGAATAGCAGGAAAAACAACATAGAGATGTGGACTTGAAATTGTTAAAAACAGAATCAGAATAGTTTGAAATTTGTCAAGAATCTGAATTTATAACTGAAATGAAAAAGTAATGGAGAGCAAAAGCACAGAGCAACACATAAATAAAGCCAAAACAACTCCACAAAGCCAAGCTACTCTGGTTTTAATGCTGCGTTCCCTTGTGGAAAGTTATCAGACTTCTTTAATAACCCCTGTAAACCAGTCAAACAAAAACCAGAAAAAAATCTATAGCGAAGTAGTGGCAAGAGCAGTTTAAATCTCAAAATTCTTAATGTGCATCCAAATCATATTAGCATGAATCTAATTATGTTTTATTCATTCACCAAGATTATAGGTTATTAGGCCATAGTCAGAAAATTAAATACTTGTCTTCACATCAAAATCCATCCAAAGAGTTTGTACATGTCAGTACAGAAAGACAATGGAGCCAGGTTAGAAGCTACAGTCAGCATCATTTGGATTACACAATTCAGCCTTTTCCCAAATCCATAAGGGTGTATCAGTACCATAAGGCATGTATAGGTTTCTTATAACACATACAGAAAATAATGAAACTGATATTTTTCTTACTTGAGATTTGAGTGCACAAAGCTGAGTTTTGTAATTCTGAGTCATTTCACAGTTAGTTTTCTGTAAGTTTTCCAGTTGCTGACAAAGTAGTTCCACCTACAGTTAGAAACACACCACAAAGCCAGATTGCAGCAGTCAAACTGCATATTATATTATCAAGTAATGATAAAATCATGTGAGTCTATCATGAAGAGCTCTTTATGGAGCATTTCTGATCCAACTATATAAATGAACTGCTGTGTCCCAACATAAGAATTTTGCTTGAATTGTTTACTTCTTGAATTATTTGAGATTTTCACAGAGGCATGAGAAATATGACAAAGAGCATATGTGACACCTATACTTTTCTGGGGAGGCAATTGGAAGGTAGCTGCAATACGCTAAAATATTTCAGGTAACATCTGTGTATGGGCAAATAGATTGATGCTTTAAGGATTGGCTAGCTGAATTATTCTCTTGGCTCCTCTGACTGCAGTGACAAAGGGCAAGTTCCTACAATTGTTTGTTAGGGAGAGATGTATCCATTTCAAGACTCCCACTGGCACTTAGCTCACACGAGGACACCCACATGTGAACACCTAACATCTAACTTCAGATGTCCTGCAATAGAGCTGAATGTCATGCCAGGATTCACTGATACTCCTGAAAAAATATTCAGCACACACGACTTGAAGTGCAGGTGATGTAAGATCCACTGGTGCCTTCAGTTTGATAAGCAATTCTAAGCGGTAATACAATTCAAATCTTAACTATTAGTAATAAAATTAACATTCAAAGCCAGTACAGCATGTGAAATGATAAAAATGGAGTATAAACATGAATTACAGTGACATAATTTTGTCAAACTTTTGGGACTGCATTTTTCCATTTCAAATTTCTGATTAGAAGAATTGTCATCTAGGAAAAAAATATCAAATTATCTTTTCAAAGCTAAACTGAGAATATTGGATTTAGACTTTAAGGAAATAAAAGAAATACGGGACTTCAAATGACATTTTTACAATCACCTTCCAGAACAGAAGCCCACTTTAAATAAAAATATGAAGGATAATTTCCTTCATGTTTGGTATTTTTACATGATAGAACAAACAAGCCTACAAACAGAGCATTGCAATCTCACTATTAACTTCCTCACAGGATATGGACATTTTTACAGATCTGATATATTCAAATACCTCTTGACTTTTTTGATCCAATTTGCTTTGGGTACTTGCTAATTCTTGATGCTGGATATCCATCTGTGCTTCTAAAGCTTTCATCTTCCTTTCCCATTCTACTTTCTTGCTGTTTACTATGATGTCAACTTGATGCACTAAATCCTGAAGTTCAGCTTCACATGAAGAGGCTCTAGTAACAATAATAATGAGAAAAAAACATTTTTTTTTTTTTAAATACAGGGTAAGGGAGAAAACAAATTTGTAGTTACATTGCTAAGACTTCATGTTACTTCTGATGGAAATAGCCATTTTTCAACATCAGAAAGAAAAGAAATGGAACAGTTAAGTGATACCTTCAAAAGTTAAATCATAAGTTTGACTGAAGTCTAAACCAGAATATTCAGCACATTCCTGGCTTTCTGCCTAGCATAAATACTGTTTGATATCACTCACTCTTTCAGGGACAAGCTGTTGTATGAGCATAAGTAGAAAGTATCCAGGCTGAAACCTCAAAGGACAAAAGTAGGAGAATATTAAGTTGCTCGTGGGTACAGGACTTCCTATGAAGTGCTGAGTAATGATGGAAGCAGAGCTCACTGGAGGAAGTTATTAAACAGCTAGCTCGAAAGCTAGTCACTATCCTTGATTGCTGGTTTAACATTTACACTCTGTTTTCCCAATCTCAAATGAACTAAAAAAGACTTCTATAATGCTACTCATATTTAATACTACCAGGAAGCACAGGAGTGAGGGCGTTTTGAAAATGACCTTGTCTTGGGGAGACCATAAACATCACAATTTTTCCATACTTAAAAGGTTGAATTTTGATTACATCCCCTACAGTACAACTTCATTGTCAGTGATGGAATATTTTTTGCATTGCTGCTTTAGGAATATGATGTATCATAAGGAACAAAATGATGGTATGTGGTTAATATATGATATATCAGCAACTTAAAGCAGTCAAAGCTGCTCTTAGTTACCCTCTTGTACTTATACGGGAGCAATAAATCAGATGGTATATACCATTTAGCAGACACATAAAAAGCATCTGAACTTTAATAAGATTTCTTTATTCCATATAAATTCAAACTTTGTATTTGATAATGAGTATTAGTAAAAAAGGAAATAAGAAAGATATATAATATATTTGGTTATGGATACTTTCTTTGCAAGAAATTGCACAATTTTTTCAGCAGTCTAAAAATGTCCATTTGTAGAAATGCCTATTTTACATCTACATAATACAGTTCTTCTGGGTATATGAGATTTTTTCCATAAGTGTTTTGGAGACTTTATTGCCCAATAAACTCAATTGTTTTATGAACTGTGGGTTTCTCTCCATCTGTGAATTTACAGCTGGCATTTTAGAATGGCAACTTCTTTAAAGTCAGGATCTTTCTAAGGCTCATGGATCTATTCAAATTTCAATGAAATATTCCAGTTAGGAAAAAGAAAATGACAATATAATTAAATAAAACTCTTTATTGAAACACTTCTAACAATTTTATTTTTCTGACTTACTGCTTTGTATCCATTTAAGCTAAGATCCCAGTGTTTCGTGAAGAGATAGAGCAGACAATGTACACTCTTGCCTAATTCCTCTCCATAAAAGAAAGAAGGAGAATTTTATTCCATTAACGCTTGGAGCTATTTTTGGACTGCTACAAAGACTGAGATGAAGTGGCATTTATCTCACTGGAGTGAAGGAAAATCTTTCACTGATTGTTTTTAACCAGTGAGCAATGTATTGCGTTTTTAACCTTTCGAAGCACAGCATCTCATTCATTTCCTTTGCGGTAAATCTCTACTTTCCACACATCCTATTAGTGGCATCTGTTACCTACACATCCCTTTCTCATGTTAGTTAACAATTTTTTTTTTTGTATCTTTTATTCCTATTATGGTTCTAATTAAAGTTTTTTATATGCTTGTTTGCTTGCTTTAAAAAGAGATAACATTTATAAATGACCCCCTTATACAGCTTATGACTTTCTTTAGATCTATCTTATCTTTGGCACATTTTGGGAAGTGTTGAATGTGTCATCAGTAGACATTGTTATCTTACTTTGGCCATGAAAAAAACCCTCATTTAAAATCCTCAAATTACTCCTTTTAGTGCTATTATCTCACCATTATGAAAATCATTATGAAGATTTTTCCCTCTGCAATGATTTAGAGATTAGTGTATTCAATTACTGCCATATCTACAAGAAAGGACAAATACATCACACTGTGTTTTTTTCTGCAGTGTCATCTGTCTCCCTCTTAACTCAGTAGATTGCGCTGTTAGTAAACACCTGTTTGATCTTCACTTTTTTCTGTCACAGTGCCAATTTATTGTACAACTGAAGTTTAATCTAAATTTAATTTCAATTTGATCATACTGCTGGATAATTTTCAAGTCTCTTATTATTTTTATTCTTTTGGTTCATAAAGCCAGCAATTGTATCCTTTCATAAATTTGATCATCTAAAATGATGAAAAACGTATATTAGCAGGACAAGGGGGAATGGTTTTAAGTTGAAAGAGGGAAGATTTAGGTTGGATGTAGGGGGAAGTTCTTTACCAGGAGAGTGGTGAG